>APFE030760422.1:0-42160 GCA_000404065.3 Pinus taeda | reverse complement strand
CCACCTAAGCATGTCAAAAGAGCATCAGGAGCAGATGATGAGCCACCATCAAAGGCCACAGGGGATCCAGAAGCAGCTTCAAGGGCGAGAAAAGACTCAGAAAATGAGAGCAACTTCCTGTTTTTGTACATGGATTCGGATTCTGCTCAGGCCACCCCAGCTGGACTATTATGTAAATACAGAGAATTTTTATTTAGTCGAATAGATGGAGATGAAATTCCATGCAGGTAAATTATCTATATATATGCATATATTCTCGGGAAGAAGCATCCATCTTGTCTGTAAAAATTGTATCCAGTGAGTTTCTGTTGATTGTTCAGCGATTGAATGCTTCCAATTGAGGCAACAATCCCCAAACTGGGCTCTAGATTAGGTTCCTCCCCTGTCTGAACAAATAGGTTCCTCCCCTGCCTGAACAAATTCTGGTGGCAACAATCCCCAAACTGGGCTCTAGATTAGGTTCCTCCCCTGCCTGAAAATTTTCTGCTACTCTCCTCATAGATCAGATTTCATAGATCAGATTTCATTTTGTAACTGAATTTTGCAATTCCAATTTAATAATCCTATCGGCCTCTCTGTGTACCTCTCTGTGTACCTTTTGGGACAATTGCTAGTTTTTATTTTTACCTAGATTAACAAAAATGATTATAAATATTCTTGTAAAAAATATATATTTATTAGTTGAAATGAAGGATTAGAATTGAATAATAACATGAAATAAAAAAAAAAATAAATGATAAATAAATTACTATATACATAATCTTTTTTAATAAAGATAATTATTAATCTAATAAAAATAATTAAAATTTAAAAATTAATAAGTAATATATAATAATAAAATCGCATATAAAAAAATTTAATTATATTTTATATTAGTAGCATATATTTAAAAATATTTTTTAAGATATAATTAAAATTAAATAAAATAATACATTTTTATTACTTTTAAATAATTTTTTAATAAAAAAAAAAAAATAATATATATATACAATAATAGTAAGTAAAAATATATATAGAATTGAAAAAGATAGTAATTAATTTTATATTTTTAGCAAACAATCCTAAGAGTTAATATTTAAATATTATATATGATAGATATGATATATAATTCAAAATATTAATATTTTATTTTTTTTACAAACCTAGAAGTTAAAGACTGAATTCATTAGGGTATAAATTTGATGCACACTTCTAGCTATCTAGTCTTTTTTTTAATGATGATTTTATTTTTAAAATTTTTCCTTCACATGACTTTTAATTTTTATGTTTGCTCATCATTTAAATAAATATCTTGTATAATGTAAATTGTCTTACCATAAGGTTTGATTTAGATTTTTACCCATCATTTACATAAATATCATGTATCATGTATTTTTGTTCATTTTTAATTATGAATATAAAAACATGTTTTTGTTAATATAAGTTGTGTTTCATGTTAGTAAATATTTTAATTTTGGCTTGACCATAAAATAAGTGTCAATCAACTAATATTATATATGTATTGATTTTATATTACCTTAAACAAATCAAACACATTCAATCATCTTAAATTTTAATTTCATCAATTACCTTACTTTTCAAGTTGATGAGTTGCAGTGAAGAATGACCTTATAAATTATAAAATAAGTTCGAAACCATTTTTAAATATGAATTTGGGAGGATTCTAACATTTTAAGCAATAAAAATATGCATACATGGATTTTGAAGAAATTCATAGTCTTTTGCAAAAAAAATAGAATAACACCTAAAAACACAAACCTAATTGTGTTTAAAATCAAGTTGTTGTTTTATATAGGATACCAATAACATATAAAATAAAGTAAATTCATAATCTTTTGCAAAGGAAAAAAAATAAAATAATACCTAAAATGTACAAACCTACTCAAGTTTAAATTCAACTTCTTGTTTTATATAGGATATCATTGGCCCATAGGGATGGGGTCCACTGTGGGGAAGAAAGCGTGCTACAGAGACATTCACTTACATGGACTTAACATGGCAATTACAAAATACACACTTAAAATGGAAACACTCCCTCTATTCCGTAGCTCTGTCAACTTATAAGAAAGAGAGTAGATATGTTAACTTATAAGACTTTGGAGAGGAGATATATCAATTTATTAAACTTTAACTTGACTAAGAAAAATAACATTTTTAGTCCCTGCCCTCCGGGCCTGGCAGGGACTATAGCAATCGGTTTTGGTCGGTTGCTATTAGTTGGACGCGAGAACCCATAAACAACGCAATACATTAACCTAAGTTTCAAGTGTATATTCCATAAATCATTTTTTTTTAACCAATACGAAATTCCCACCGCTATTTCGACCACTAAGAATTTTAACCATCTTATTTGGCCTCATGTCGAGGCCAGGATCTGGGCAAACTTAGGATAAATCTTGGTTTAACATATGGATTCAATCAATTTTCTGAACATGGAAACTAATGCTAGCATTGCATTAGTATTAATTCGCTAACATTAAATGTTAACGTGATATACCAGTGAACTTTCTAAGTTTCGCAAGTGTGCATGCATGTTGAGGTGCCCATCGTTGAAGTTGGCAACTGGATATGTGCTGTCGAGCATAGGGGCGGTGATCGCATCTTCATAAGAGCCGACCTGCGTGGGAGTCTGCCATGCCTGCAAGTTAATCAACCCGCAGTTTCGATGGAATGGAAGCGGAACGACAACTCTTCAGTCTCGACCGACAGCTCCTCAGTCTGAGACAGACACATCCAAAGGTACACATATAAACATTGCTCCCTTTTAAAAAAGCTATGTTCGGTAAAGAATTTCAGATAATCAGAAGAGAGCACAAAATATAACTCACCCAAATTTTCTGAGAGAAATAACTGCTTCTGGAAACTTTGTATTTTGTAACAGAGACCTGTCGGAAAGCAGAGGCAAAACTGAAGCTCGAAGGTTGCTCTGCGAAGCCCAGTTCTTTATTTCAAATCTGAGTTATCTTCACTGCATGGTTATTCCTGTTTTTGCTGAATATGTTAGGTACTAGTATCTGGATATAATCATAACTATAGGTGTGTCAACCATAAATGTATTAAGCAATAAGTAAGGAGGAGAAAGAAAATATAACCTCAATGTTCTGTTAACCATTAGATATTAAAAAGAAAAATTGAAAACATTGAAATTTGCATTAGTTTTCGTTTGATTCTCTAGAGTACTTGATCTTTCGATGCAATCATCTAATATTACAAATTGAACGCGGGGCTGTGGTAGCTTTTGGATTGAATGCACTGAATGGAAAGCGTTTGATGTCAGACGGTACAACAGAAGGGGATTGGGATTCAAGCAATGCTTGTGATTTTTCCAGTTAGCTCAATATTACATTAAGGTCACTGCTTCTCTACTAAATATAACTAGGCTGGTCTAAGGAGCCATTAAAGCATCATACAAATAACATGCAAGTAGTAAGGCATTTTATTTTTTTAATTTCAGGAAATGCACGGCTCAAATTGTGCCCCTTCGGATCTCCAATTTCTCCAGGTCTTGCATCTGAAACCTATTGAGTAACAAGCAGAAAAGGAATGGTACCCTGGTTAATTACCTCCAACAAAGCAAAGGTCTTGGCGCAAACAGAAAGACTATTGAGGGACTAAACTCCTTCTCAGCCTGACCCCTGTACAACATTCTAATTGTTAATAAAATTCAAAGAAACACTAGCCGCTGTTTATGTAAAACAAAGCACATAATATAAATTATAAGACAATCATGGTGTTTATCATTTCAATTTCGAAAGGCAAGAGTCAGTCTGGTTTATTCCAGTAAATTATAAGCCGACTAAAAGGCTGTGGTAATATCTCTGCCGGGCACACAACCACTCTTTACAGTTTTCTTCAAACCAGGAGCGTATACCATATTTTTTAATGAAATTATCAAACTACCTGTTGGAAGAAGGAGCCCGTTTGTTTCATCCCCTGCTGCGCTGTGTATGGATGGCGCACTGACCCATTCCCTTAGCCGCTACAGTCGCCTGAGAAGTCTCCACCTTAATTTGGGTCGTTTATAAATATGAGGCAGGGAGAACCAGAGATTGACACAACTCTCAAATAGTTTGAAAGCATTAAACAGATGTCACCGATTGTTTTAAATCATGCCGATGTCACCGATTGTTTTAAATCGTGCCACTCATGCTTCGAAGCTGCAACATAAAGTTTAGTATCAAAATAAAATAAACGCATATTGACAAAAATCAAAGATATCCAGAAACTTTATTCAGACTATTATATCTAATTCGTAAGATTTGTTGTAGTCATCCAGAAGACACGTTTCGCTCATGCATACTTAGAACAGAACTAGCCGAAGGCCTTAAAGCTTGAAGGTGTGCCTGCCATCTATGACTACTGGCTCACGGGCATCATCGAATTTTTCCCCCTTTCAGAGAAGCAAATAGTCCTACTTTCCTGGAGTTTACTAGTATCAAATCAGATTCTTCAAGAGGGCCAATTTTCTAAGACCATAATTGATACAATGTTGTTCCACAGAGAATTAGCAGAATGCAATTTTATCAAGCAACATGACTCCACTCTTCAGCGGGAGAGCAATAACCCCATTGAAGAAATCTCGGTCAATGCTGAAACCCTAATGGCAGAGACCATGCAAAACATGAGGCTAAAGAAGGAAATGACAAGCTTTTGTAGAGAGCTCGGTATTCATGGTGACACAGTAGGGATTCCAGATTCAATTCCTGCAATGTCTAAGTCTCCCGGCCCAGAACTTCAAGTGGGTTATAACAGCTCTCTTGTTCATTCACTTCAGAGCGGGAGTCCGACTTGTCTGAGACGGCTTATGTTGAACTTGACACGGATCACTGAATATTTTCATACGCATATAAATACAGGATTTTTCCCACCTGGGCTGTAAAAGACCTCTATTTGTAACAAAATAGTGTAATAATCATCCCAGAAGCAAAAATATCTGATGTGCATATGCTTGGACCTTGTGCAGGATGATTGGGTAGTGTCCAAATTTTTTCAAAAGGGTACAAGCGGAAGGAGGAGTTCCATAGGGATGCTGAGCAAAAACGCATACCTTGATCTACCCTGCTCTCCATCCTTGCCCTCACTCTTGGAGTCCCCTTACAACGCAACCGCAATGAATGATCAAGAAGCAGGATCCATTGAAAGCGACTCGGGCACTTCTGCAAATGGTCATGACTTGAACTGCTTCTCCACGCCCATGGAACCTAGGGCCAAATTTCAAAAGTTTCAGCCTTCAAACGTTTCTAGCTATCCTCAACTGATGTCATTATCCGGTATGGGCCGCGATCAGATTAGTTCACTGATGGACCAGCAGCAGGGGATTCAACAGCTCGATGGATTGATTTATGAGCAACAGGCGTCCCGACGGAGGAGGCAGCAACTGCCACGTTTTGCTCATGCGAACGACATGGAAACTAGGGCCAAATTTCAAAAGTTTCAGCCTTCAAACGTTTCCAGCTATCCTCATTCTTCTGATCGAGTATCAGACATGGCTAGACAAATGAAGGATTTTTCATATATGCAGAATCTCATGCTCAATGCCCCAAGGATTCATATGAATGTGATGCCTGCAGCTGCACTGATGTCATTATCCAATATGAGGCGCGATCAGATTAGTTCACTGATGGACCAGCAGCAGGGGATTCAGCAGCTCGATGGATTGATTTATGAGCAACAGGCGTCCCGACGGAGGAGGCAGCAACCACCACGTTTCGCTCATGCGAATGACGGCAAACTGGGCAGATACGCTGCGGGCTGGGGCAGGGACTAGCTACCCCGCAGCCCGTCTTGTTTTAAATTAAACTTAATTGACATATATGCCTATTAATAAACTTTTAAATCACACTTCAATTTACAAGATGATCGCAAACAACCATGTAAATCACTAACATTAAAAATAACTTGTTTAAAATGTTGTTTTTTTGTCCATGTTAATTTTACTGAAAACTGCAAAGGACTGTTATTAAGAACTTGAGGGTTATGTTTAAAATTTACAGAGATAATTAAAAAGAGAAGATTGAGTATATCCATTCCTGTTTTTTCTCAAAAACTACAAAGATGATTCATAACCATCCAAGTCACTACCTAAGAAAATTAGGTATATATTAAAAATGATTAAATCTTGTATCTCCAAATCGATTTTACTCGGGACAAACCTCTCGTTGGTTTTCCATCCAAATGAAACTTGGTGAACAATACATGACAGTATTGACCTGGACAGCCCTACTACCAACATAGGATGAAAGAAGATCTTCCCAACCATCAATAACGGAGCCATTAAGGTGGATTCCTCGACTCATGACTTGGGTGGTTTACCGCACCTCTCATATTGTAGTGTTCGAGGCAAATAAGTCCATTTAGCTTGCGTTTCGTCTTGGACTTTCCAAACATTCCGGCCAATGGAAGAACACCTATAAATTATATTTTGGAAAAACCGCTCAGCGAGTCGTTGGTTAGACCGTTGAGTACGCTCAGGGTTTTATATTGTTTGTTAAAAAACAGTTTGTTATGCAACGAACACAACGAGAAACAAAATACGTGGTCTAAGTAGAATGGGAGAATCTCACGGTAGGAATTCGGGTGAGCAACTCACCACCAATACTCTATTCGTGTATCTGTAGCGGCCGTGCGCTTCCTTCTTTTCGTCTATTGTCATTCATTATTATCTCATTCGCCCTGCCCTTTATAAACAACGACTCCAGTCTCTTCTCAAAACACCACTTACTGATGTCACTCTGTCTTTCTCCCTTCTATATGTATGTATGTGTGTTACTGACTAACTAATTACTCTCTACAGATCTCCCTCTGCATTAAAATATAGTCAATTTTTGGCTTTGTAGTGCTTGCTGGGACTAAACTTAATCAGTGTTCATGGGCAACGTCCTGGAATTGGCAATAGTGCTCATCGTCATGGCGGCCTTGGACAATAGAGGCATCATCATGGCTGGAGCTCAGTCACCGCCCTCTCCTATTTCTTCGTCGTCGTCATGTGGGAGTTCTCTGGTGAATTTGGTAGCGTGCATGAGCTTCTTGCAGGCAGGAGCCAAAAATAATAAACCAACCCCGGCCTGCTGCACTGCCCTTGCTTCAGAAGTGGACACCAGCGCCGTCTGTGTGTGCCAGATGCTGACGACTACCAAGAGTCCCCTGGGGACTCCTATCAACAACATTCCCCAGGGGATTCCTATCAACCAATCTCGGGCTCTCACTCTGCCAGGCGCCTGCAAACTTTCTACTCCCACTCTCACCCAATGCATGTCAGCTGCTGGTAATATCTGATTGCTAATTATAATCGCTAATGCTTGCTTAATGGCACCGGATTGTAAAATTCTCAGTGCTAATTCTAGTTTTTGTTTCTTATTTCTGTCTTTGTGGAGCAGTAGGCGCAGGTGCTCCAGTTGCTACTCCGGGTACATACATTTTTTGGGTTTTTTTTAATAATATTAATTTTATTAAACAAAGTTTTTGGTAGAAATTACATGGAGAATTTTTGGCTAAAGGTTTCGAACCAAAACGTGGTTTCATTATCATAACCAGATGAAGAGGTAGACTATGGCAATGTAGAAACATAATTTCAACTAACGACTATAATTTTAAATAGATTGGTTAATTGAAATTATATCTCTACATTACTCTCTATTTAAACTTTTGCCATGATTTGCCTCTTCATATTGATGAACCACACTTATTGCTTCGAACCAAAAAATTCTCTCATATAAATTTTACCAAAAAGCTTTGTTTAATTCATTATAGATCAGAGAAACTTAAATACAGAAATATTAATTTTATTTCACTCTCAACATGATAACCAACTTCATAAAACAACATTAGCATAACATTAGCAGAAGCAATTTTCGTTTGTCTTGGACTCTAATTCTAGCTCGGTGGAAGAGGAAAATTAATTTGGTTTTTGGTTGGTGGTTTCAGTTGCTAGTCCTTTGCCTGCGACTTCATCTCCAAGCCCAGCGGCTACAAGCACTATTCAGTCGCCCGCCCCGTCTGTTTATCAGTCAGCTCTTCCTCCAGCTACTACGTCTACTGGGGTACTCTCTCCCTCAGGAAGTCAGAAGGTGCCAACCGCCTCTAGTAATGCTGAGCGGATGATAAGGTTCAGTATGAGAAATATGTTGATTGTAGGGTTAATCAATTCTATTGCAGCAAGAATCTTTGTGTAGAAGTGAAAACCATATGTCTGCCTTTCAATAATCTGTCTATATTCGGAGGCAGACTTCATGCAGCTTGAAAACTCTTGTGGCCTATATGGCGCATGACGCACTTCTTCTATTTCTAGTGTTGTACACTACTTTCTTTTATCAATTCTTTACGCGCCTATGTTAGGATCAAATAAGATGGAGTATGAAGGAACGCTTTTGTATTCCGCTTGTGGACCGTATGGTTTCTCCATTCCATTATTTCATTTCAGAGAAGGATATCGCATTCAAGTATGGACTTGGATCGCTATCTTCATCTTCTTCTATTTATTTAATTATGTATACAGCTGGGAGTTGTAATCAATAAAATTTGATTTTTACACGTCGTTTAATCCTGCTTCTAATTTATGCATTTTGGTTTCATAATTTTTAAAAATTAATTCTTTAAACATCCTATCTATATATATTATTGTCATTGAAGATACAAAGATACGATGAAAAGTAAATCTCAGTCTGTTTCAAGAGAGGAGATCTTGATAAGTAAATATTGCCCCCCAAAAATATTTTTAATTAAATCCCAAAGAAATTAACGAAATGTGAAAAACAACATAAACAAAGAGAGATTTTGAAGGCCTTAACAGGGAGGTAGTGATTATTTATAAAAGTCAATCTTTCATGAGAACATTAAAATAGCAATGTTCGTTTAAAAAGAAAACTGATCGAGTAAGTTGAACACAAAAGACTGGTTATTTCGAGTGCATTTTAGTATTAGATGTGGTCAGATGGGTGGTGTTTTGTTTGTTTTTGATCTGATTTGTTTTGATTTAACGCACTGTAATTTTTTTTGTTTTTTGTAAATATATTGTTGTATATATAAATTTTTTTGAATTATGTTGTATATATAAATAATTTTGGGGATTATTTTTTTTAATTTACCTGATATGTTTAAAATACTCATTTAAATTTTTATTTTATTTTTTTTACATATATTATATTTATATTGATTTTTTTAAAAATAATAGGAAATCAATAAGGTGAATATTCATAGTATCACTACAAGAGAAATGAATAAGCCTAAAAAGAACAGGTTGTACTAAAAGAGAAAACAGAAGTAGAAAATATGTGTTCATGAAAATATGTTTTAGAAGACTCATGGTACTTTGTGTGAATGTCTTATCAAATATAATTTTCAATTTTTTCCTACCTAGTAAGGTAGGAGAAATGGAAATTCTAATTAATTTGTCTGTTTTTCATTCAATAAGACGAAAAAGAACATGTTGTACTAAAAGAGAAATTAGAAGTAGAAAATATGTGTTCATGAAAATAAGTTTTAGAAGAACCATTGTACCTTTGTGTGAATGTCTTATCAATTATATTTTCAATTTTTTCTCAGGAGAAATGGACATTCTAATTAATTTGTGTGTTTTTCTTTCTCATCAATTTATTTGGTTCTCTTATGAGCATCAGTGAGGGGATTTCTCTTTTGTGAAATTTATATAATACAATCTTTTACTTCTTAACACATCTTTTATGTGGGATTTCCACAACAAATAGTTGGTAGTGTTAAGAAAAAACACATCTTGTATGTCGGATTTCCACCAAAAGTAATTGGTAGTGGTAAGAATAATGTCCATTGGAGTGGAAATACTAAAATATGTGTATAATATGGTTCAAAAGCTAAAATTGATTAGAAAGGTGAAAGATATTGAAAAAATAGATTATATAAACAAAAACATTGAAACTGGAATTTAAATATGAAAGTTATGAGGGTAACAAGAGCCACGTTGCACCACATGGATGTTGTTAAGAAATAAACAAATAATTTTTCCTCACTAGCTTTTCTTATAAGCTCATTTTTTATAGATAAATTACTTTTTACAATGAAATTACTTGATAAATAAAAGTTCCATGAAAAACAACCAAAACAAAAATATGATATTTATTTTATAATGACTTTCTATATGAAATTTATTTTATAGTGACTCACATTCATAATACAAGGTGAAACACATTTTACAATAAAATTATGAAATGAGAAATGAGTTAAGTTTGTATGAACTTTTGAGAAAGTAACTTAAACCATAGAAATTTGAATTTAGAAAATCTTTAAACTAAGTGAGTTAATCGAAACAAAAAATAATAATAATAAGGGAGGATGGAGCTTTTGTTTTAATTGTGATTGTTGTTATGGTACTACTTTGCAGGGAATTACAAGCTTGCCAAAAAAAATATTCATTGAAAAACAAGTAACAATTTGAAAAAACAAAAATTCCAAACTCAATATTGGGATTAGATCTTAGTTAGCTTACACCAAAAATGCATGTCTTTTTTGTGTTTTTGGTTAAATCATTTAGAGTGAATGACAAAGAGAAGAAGAGAAAGAACACTTTCCGCTCTTCTCTAATTTGTTGAGATCACACAAAATGTATGAAAAAGGGCATATGAAACATAGAAAGGGTGGTGAACTAGAAAAAAAAATATGAACTCTATAAAACAAATTTAAAAAGGTTATAAAAAGCTTTATATCCCAGTAAAAAGGCACATTTTTAGATGACAAGAAAAACATTGTTAATAGAAAGTGATGTTCTAAATGTAATGAAATAGTCTATTTGAACCAAGAATACAAATAAATAGAAAATGTCGAAATTGTAACAAGTTGGACTCAAGATATTGATTATCATAGGGAACAACTCTTCAAACAAGCTATTATACCATGTTTGGGAACATAAGATATTCCATACAAGATGAACACTTTTAGTAACCACTCACACAACTAGATCAAAGATCATAACACCAATACTTATACATGGTTCAAATTGTCTAAGAAGGAAATAGTTCACTGTCTTAACTAACGTGATTGCTTGAGACAATTTTATTAATGTAAAAGAAAATTTGTATAAGTTCTCACAATGAATCATCAGTTATGACTCTCCATGCTCTTTAAATATATCATGGCTACTTGAGACAATTTTATTCATGCAAAAGAAAATTTGTATAACTTCTCACAATGAATCATCAGTTATGACCCTCCATGCTCTTTAAATATATCATGGACCAAACCAATGTTAACCATCCATCAATAGCTATTAGTATTGAGAAGAATACAATCTATGTCTAAAACTTGTCATGACCAATTAATGCCTGCTAAACAAACAATCTTTATCCTAATAGATTGCTAATTACTTATAAATTGAAATGGGTATATATTAAACTAATTAATAGTGCACATACTTTTCCTTCATATATTTTAGCATTGTGAAGAAGTTATTCTATTTACCAATTTAATATCTAATTTCACTAAAACTTTAAAATATTTTTTATTATTTAATTATAATTTCATATATAATTTATATTGAATATTTAAAAATACATTATTTAAATTCTTATTTAAATATGAATATTGATTTTATTTATCAATCACTACCTTAACCAACAGTCATTTATAAATCATCAAATGTCATCTTTAAGCATGTTTTTTGTGCTATCTATTCATAGCCATCCTCAAAATTTTAAATCATGTTTGATACACCCCATTTAAATATATTTATTTTGGACTTGAAACGTGGATGCAAAAGTGCTATTGTGGTTAATATTCTCAATACTTAAGATTCTCAAGTGAACGATGCATTAAGATAACATAATACAGATACTCATGATTTAAGACAGAATAGATACTCATGATTCTCAAGTGAAGGATGCATTAAGATTGTAGAATATAGCCAAATAGACATTTTGTTGGCTATGTAAAATTGAAAAAATAAATGAAAAATTGACATATGTTATTTCAAATTTCTTACTCTTAACTTAGAATGTTAAACTAATTGCATCTCTCTTGAGTATCCTTTCCACTAATTTTAGAATTACCTCGCAAAGCTTCATGCTTAATAACCCTCCAAAGTGAAACTTAATAACTATCTAAACTTTCTTATTAGTAGTGAGATCAGGTGAATTTTAACTACGAGTCTTCCTATTACTTCTCAAGTTATAAATTATTATAAATGTTAATTAAAAAAAATTGTCCTTGGTTGAGCCTGAAGCAAGTTATGTTGGTTAAAATTAATGATCAATTTGTAGGGAAAAGACTTCATGAGAAAAACAAAAAATACTTGAGGGAAAAATATTTTTCCAGAAATCACAACTTAAAAGAAGTCCCTCCAATACTAAATTACTAATAACAAATAACAAACACATTTTTACAGTAATAAACATATTCTTAAAAGTAAGATACTTAAATATATTTAAAACATTTACAATAACAAAAATATTTTCCTAATGATAAAATACTTAAATATATTTAAATCTTACATGAATCACAGTAAAGGATACACCTCAACCAAAGTCAAAAGTCATAAGTGCGAGGAAACATCCATTGTTGAACGTGTAGAAAGAATGAACCTACACATTATCAAGGTCAAAATACACTCAAATCTATTGTATTAAGTGCAATCTATGTCTTCAAAGCTCTAAGGGTTGTCCATCCATTGTTGAAGGTGTAGAAAGAATGAACCTACACATTATCAAGGTCAAAATACACTCAAATCTATTGTATTAAGTGCAATCTATGCCTTCAAAGCTCTAAGGGTTGTCCAGAGCCACCTACAACATGTTCTCATCAACATTTTTCTTAGCCGTGCAGCAGGTGGTGGCTGCTTTGCTGCTAGTAGTTGTAGAAGGAAATTGTTGCAAAAAAAACTTTCATCCTTAATTGTACTGTTTCCTACTACTATATAACTTTTGCTTCCCAAAATTTATTAAACTAACATGAAAATTTCACTAAAATATTTATTAACAAAACAAAACAACCCAACATAAAAATGTATATTACTAAATAATGAAAACAGTTAAAACCATATAGATAAGTTGTATAGATTAATATAGAATAAGATAACCACATACCAATCCCATCTTTTTTCTAACTAAAAAACAAGGTGAAAGATATACACATATTTGAGCAAGAGGACAAGCCACAAAGTAGTAGAAAAGCCAATCCTATTTTGGAAAAAAAAAAAAAAACGAGGCGAAAGATATACACATATCTGAACAGTAAGACAAGCCGCAAAGTAATAGAAAAGTGAGGAAGACCAGCCACAAAGTAGTAGAAAAGTGAGGCCACCTAGAGCAACAACCATTAATCTTTTTTCCATGCTCCAATGGCAAAGAGAACCGAACTGACAAATGAACCTTGAGAAATATGAAAGCTGCCGGTGCTTAAAATAGGATAGTACGTTTTCCCACCAAAGTAACCCGTCAAAAATAGGTTTTATACATTTCAAAACCCATCACAAAAATAGTTCATTTAAAAGTTTTAAACGTAAAATACTTTCAAAATGAACTATGACGGACACCGTCAAATTCCAACCGTGCTTGCCACAATCCAAATTATCACCTTTATTTGGCTTATCCACGCTAATTTTACTAAACCTATAAAAATTGATCAAGAAACCAAATATGGTTTCTGAGATTATCCTTAACCATCATCTAAAACGCTACCTTTAGAATTTATTTAAGCATATAAAATGCTTACATTTTGTATATCCATGTCCTCTTTACTCAAAAACTACAGAGATGATCCATAACCATCTAAATTACTAAATTTAAAAATTAGTTAAATATTTAAAATGACTAAATTTTGCATCTCCACGTCAATTTTACGCACGACATAGATGGTGATGACTGAAGTGAACCCACTTAACGAACAATACACGAAGGTATTAACATGGACAACCCTGCTACCAATACAGTGGAGCTTACACGTAGACACCTTGCTGCTCGATCGATAATGGGGCCATTGATCTCCCTGCTATTTGGTTGGGTAGTTGACCCATCTCTAATTTTATAAGGTTACAGGCAACTTAGTCCATTTTAGCTTCCGTTTCGTTTTGAACCTTACAAACATTCCGACCAATAGGAAAAGTTGTATAAATTTTATCAGAAAAGCGCTCAGAAAGTGGCATATTAGAAGTTCGGTGCGGGGTTAAACTGTTTATTAAAAACAGTTTGCTATGCAACGAACACACACAAACCAAAGAAGCTGGAAGGTCTTGGTAGAATTGAAGTTTTCCATGCCAACCACCATTTTCCCATATTTGTGCTACTTGCCTCCATGCATGAACTATTACAATAATGCAAATCCATTACATCTCGGCATCATGTCCCATCACAAAAATATTTTCATAATTTTTTTTTTACATCATGTCTTGAACACGTGATTCTATTAACAAAGTCTCTTGATGAAATAGATGGTAATATGTTTAGGAATTCTTGCACATGTTCGATATGAAAAACATGATGATTGTGTTTACATGCATCATTATAATAATAAAATATTATATTATATCTATAACAACATGTGTTATAGTATATGCATATTCTTACACAAACATTTTCATTTCCCAAAGGATCTTTGGAATAGGTTTCTCTTGTTGTGTTCATTCTTGAATGTCTCATAAAGTTTTGTCTATCATGACAAGAAAATGTTTAATGGTGAGTTCACTATCCGTAGAACACCTTCTTAACTTTAGCATATCCTACCTTCTCAACTTTAGAACATCCTTTTGATTACAGGAAGATGGGATATTTTTATGCCAAAACTTATGGACTAGTCCATGATCAACTTCAATTAATTGCTTCTTTGCATGAGGAAATCTACTAATGAAGACCCAATGATCTCTTTAGCAAGGGTTGTCAAGGATTCATGTTATAATAGAATACTTTCAGAAATTCTTTACACTTGCATTAAAAATGTTAGATGTGTGTGATCTTTATGGTCTATTTTACAATGAATTTTGACCATACACAATGGGCTACATTATGATACTTCGAATGAATATTATTTCTGTTCATATTAAAAACTTCTAGCAACATAATTGACCAAAAAAAATTAACATTTAATAACACAATTTTATTCAAAATATTATTTAATAATATATGGCACTATTAATCAATAGTTTATTTAGTCATTTAGGTAACTAAATTTCAAGGATTTCTAAGACACTTTCACTTATATCAAAATATAAGTGTTCTTCACCACTTACTAAACATAAACATATCAGGTAAAGAAAGTGAACTCACCAAGATATTATGAGAATTCATAAGAAAATTATTAAACTTTACCTAATGATTAAGGTTAAGAGTGCACTAATCATGTTAGTGATTAATATAATATACATTTAAATGTTCAAAAGAACTTGCACCATAAAACCTCTTCATTATAGAAGCCACTTCACTAGAAGGTTGTACAAAATCTAAATGGATAATTTCTTCTTACACTATAGGAACATATTCACTATAGAAACCACTTCACTAGAAGGTTGTACAAAATTTGAATGTTTAATTTTCTCATTCTGTGAACACTCTGTCTACTAAAATTTCCATGTGTTCTTAAACTTGATCATTATCTATTGATAACATTGGTTCAAAATTGAGTTAATGTCTTAATTGGATGTAATGATTGAACATGTTGTTGTCCAGAATATGTAGGCAATGTGACAATGGTTCATATTAGGGATCAAGGTGATAGCCCCCAATCTGAGCCGTTGTCATGGTATTTAGACATTCTGTGTGAAAACCACACAGAATGTCTAAGCATCATGACAACCACTCAGATTGGGGGTTGTCACCTTGATCCCCAATTTGAACTGTTGTCGCGATGCCTAAAAAATTTGTGCAACAACAGAACAAATGCACTCCGCCTCAAGGAATAAAATGATTTGGAATAGAGATCACTATCCATCCATTATGTAAAGTGTTAAGAAATGACTTGTGAATGCTTAATATGAAAATCATAAATCATATCATAAAAAAATAAAATCTTAATATACTAGTTTGTTTGAAGTAAAAAGGTGTGGTGTTTATGTTTGAAGGTTGTTAGATCTATGACTGTGTAACATATTATTTCTAGATAGTTGTCTCGGGATCAAATCCTTCTAGATGACATCAAGGCTGTTGGCACTTCTTTTGGCAGTGGTATGCATGAGGTGTTGTTGATTTTCTAGTTATTGAATAATTTAGATTATCAAGTACTCTATGAGCTGTAAGAGGTTACAGAGTTAATATTGTGAATCCAATGGGAGTTGGAGTTCTATGGAGCTATGAAATAATTTGTGAGTCGTTGAGCCACTGATGGTGCCGCGATCTCTATGTGATTCTATTAGATCAATGGAAGTTGCAACAACAGCTAGTGTAGATGAAATTAGGTAATCGACCCAAATGAATATCAATGTTAATGAAGGATCCAACCAGGGTCTCTGGACTCAGGCAAGTAGATGTGGTTTTTTACTCTAAGAATTAATTGTATTTATTACTGATGATGGAATAAGAGTTGGGCACCAACCATATTGATGATCGATGCTGGAACATGGGCTAGGTGCCAATATCGTTCTGTCTCTACTTGGTGGAAGAATGAAGGAAATATTGTGTAGTCCTCAGCATGTAGGTACTCTGCTTAAAATATAATATGTGCTCATTTAGTGTCATCAAACTCGAAATGATGTAGCTCACCATATTGAGTACATGTGAGAAATTCACAAATACATGACTCCTTACATATCCATGAACACTAGGGTTGCCTATCTGAATTATGCAAATCTAGATTTGGGCTTTGTGCCCTTCAATGGATCTTTGTTTATGAAAGAATCAAGGGAGTGGGAAGAGATATGGATAACATATTGATCACCCAACCAAAGGTTTACCGACCTCTTATTTTTCTCAGGTGAATCTAATAGAATTGGAGTTTACGAAGACAAAACAGATTGAGCCTAATCAACTCAATGTAGAAGTGCAATTTGTTAAAATTACAGACTTAAAAGCTCTAGTGGAGAAAAAAATTAATAATGGTATTAATAAATATTTTTCAATCAAAAGCATTGAACTTAGCTAACTCAATGGACCGATTTTGCTTGAATTAGTTACTCTAACAAATCACAGGACAACCCAAGACAACAATTAAATTAGAAAAGAACGAGGATACTTGCTTTTTTCTTAGTGGTTTCATGATTATTGGTTTCGTTTGTTGTGCTCTTAATTCTATTTGTAAAAAGTCCATAACCAATTATTAAATAGTGTTGCATAAATCAAATTAGTGGTATTTGGTGCTCAGAAACCCTTCAACACATCACTAGCTTGATTATGTTTATCCTGTTATGGTTTGTTGTTCTTGGCACTCGGAAACCCCTGAAAAATGGCTACAAGTTACATTATGAGATCCATGTGTGTGAAATAGGTCAAGTTGTTCGATCAACTTTTGAAAATAATCAATATTCAAACCATCTTCCTAGAAATTGATGGATAACAGAAAGAAAAATATCTAACATATGGTGATTGGTCCATATTATGCTTCATTACTTGACAACTCTTATCGCGGAAGCCCTAACAAGACAAATTTCTAATATTGTTGATCTTTCAAAGTTCATCAAATATGGTTAGAGGTGATTATGTCTTATTAAATTGTCCAAAAACTAACTAAGAAATTAATTAGTATAATTATATAAATTAAATTATTCTTAAATATTAATAGGCACCAATTCATGATAAACATCACATCACGTACTTCATGATACCTATCATCCCACGCTGATAAAATTAAAAAAATCATAAAAATTAATCAAATTATAACTTTACTTTATTTCATTATGATTATTTTTTTCCCAAGGAAAAATTGTAACACACCTCCCTCACAACCATTTTGTTGTACCAAGCCATCGAAATAGGCCCAAGGTATGGTTTTGTCTATAATTTAGGCCACAATGGTCCTATGCTCCTGACGAGGATCATCATCTGACAAAGAATTATAAAGGGTTGTGACATGAGGAACAAATAACGTCCAGTTGGGGCAGACTGATGAAATATATCCTTTTCCAACCAATCCAAATACACTGTAATGCCAGTAAAGGAAGATTGTGGATTTTAGATGGATTAGCATTATTCCACCAGTCTTCCCAAGCAACATGGAGTGATGTAATAGCCCATCTAAATGGAATATTCAAGGATTGATATACCTAGTTCCATAGATCTATAGCTGCGCGACAATGAAGAAATGGATGATCAATGGACTCCATGTCATTCTTACATAGGATGCACATAATGGGACCCTGAAATAATCACCTCTATAGGTTGTCTCTAGTGGATGCCTTACTGCGAAGTAAACACCACATAAGTAACTTTGTCTTTAATGGGGATTTTAATTTCCAAAGCATATTCCACCACCAAACATAATTATGAGGCTCATGGTTAGCATATATGTAAGGGTAACCTTCCTTTACAGAGTAGATACCTGACTTGGAGATAAGAAAATTAAGCTCATTAGCCTAGTCCTAAATTTGAATAAGAGCTTTAGATAAAACATTGATGAAGTCATTCCACTCTTGATGCCATGGTTCCAGGATCTGTAAACCATGAGAATACTTCCATATCTTAGCAAAGATAGTCATGCTATGAGGATCCGCTACTTGATTTAGGGTCCTTATATCATATGCCGCAAGAATTTGCATAAGTTCATGTGAGAGTAGGTGAGATACCATTCCATTTTTGCAGCTAGGCCCTTGGAAAAAGATTCAAGTTTCTTCATCCCCCATCCAACCCACTTTTTCAGTAGTGTTATGTTTTCCCATGAAACCCAAGAAAAAGTTCGACCTTTTTGACTACCACTCCAGAGAAACCTATAGCATAATTACTGTATTCTAGGTAAAATACCTTTGGGATCCATGTCAGTGACATCCAATATAGCAGAGTGGCTTCCAATACTAATTTTATAAGGATGATCACCCAACACAAGAGAGCCAATGATGATGCCATATGGCAATATAGGAGGTGGAGTCATTGAGAGATCCACTTAGAAAAATAAGTATATCATCCACAAATAACAAGTGAGATAAAATGACATTGTCTGCAATTTTGGTTCCTTTGATTCTGCCATGAGACTTATCCTTAGTGATTAATATACTTAGAGCTTCCATGACTAAGAGAAAAAAATGGGGGGAATAATGGACATCTCTGCCCCAATCTGTGCTTAGCATGAAAGAAATTAGAATCTAAACTATTAATTAGAATATTGTAGGAAGCTGATGAAAGACAACACATAATCCACCTAATGAAATCATGTGGAAAACCTAGATGGGTTAGCAACATCCTAAGTTACAACCAACTAGTTCAATCAAAGGCCCTAGAAAGATAAATTTTAATGATCACACCTTTTAGTTTGTGGATTTTAAGACAATGAATCTTCCTGAGCAGTCCCAATAGTGTCATAGGTCTGTCGATTGTTGCGAAGAGAAAACTGTTCAGGTGAGATATGCATGGATAAGATAGGATTTATATGATTGGCGATGATTTTGAAAATGATCTTGTAAATACAATTGCAAAGTGAAATGGGTCGAAAGTCATCAAAAGTGCGAGGGTTATTAGATTTGGGAATCAAAGCAATAAAAGTGGCATTGAAGGCATCATACATCCTACCACTCTCACGAAATTCATTAATAATATTAAGGAGACCATGCCCAGGCAGTTCAAAAAATGTCAACTAAAATTCTACAAGTCAGTCATCTGGGCCTGGACTCTTGTATTTTTTAAACCATTTTAGAACAGATTCAAGTTCTCCCATGGTCACAGGTGCATTGAGAGGTTCTTTGCCTCCTCATCCACAAATCTAGAGAATAGGCCAACAATCGTGATGGTTTCATCTAATGTTGCTTCCTATGGGGCTCTAAATAAATGTTCAAAATGTGAAATACCCAGGTTAGCAAGATCATTGAAAGATTGACCCGAAAATCCCTCTTTGTCTTCCAATGACCAAATAATGTTTGTGTCTTTCTGCCCTTTGGAAAATTGTTAAAATAATTTTGTATTCTTGTCTCCCACTTAAAGCTAGATGGCTCTGCACTTGAGTTGCAAACTTTCCTTTCTACCTTTTAATATTTTGAGATGATAAGCTTCAAGTTGAATGGCTTGTTCTTTTCTTTCAATAGACTCAAAACCACCTCGCACAGGGTTGTCTAATCTACCCAAAGTACCTTCAATGTTTTTGAAGACCTCTTGATCCTTGTTTTCCTTTTCTTTTTCCCATGTAATCGTCTTTTTCTTAAAAAGGTTAATCTTCTCTCCAAAATATGTTGCCATCAACTATTCATCAGACATAGTATTGTCCTGCCATGTGTTTTTAACCATAAGTTGATAAGCCTCATCTCTCAACCATGTCAAATTGAATTTAAAAGGAGATTTTGGCTTAAGAGAGGCATAGATGATCTCAAGGAAAATGGGAGAGTGATCAAAAATCCCACCAGAGGCAACCCATTGTCTAATCTTCACAAATTTTTCCATAAGGGCATCCTTGATGAGGAATCTATCAAGGTTGCTTGTGAGAATAGCGTCCCATGTGATCCTATTTCTCTAGTTTGGACGTAATCATGCCAAAGGTATATATATCAAATGATGATCCTCCAACAATTGTGTAAAGAAGTATTAGAGGAAATTGATATGGGTATGATTACCCCATGATTCAGCATGACCAATGAATAAAATGAGATCCCCTCCAATGATGACTTTGCCTGCTTGCAAAAATGAGGATCTGATGAGATTCTTCTCTAATTTTGCATGCCTGTGGCAAGGTCCATATATATCTAAGTTCCATTCCTAACTCTTCAGAGAAAATATCTATCATTATAACTCCATTACTCCCCCAAACATTTAACAACTTCATGGTTCTTCCATCAAACCCTACAACTATGCCTCTAGATCTACCTTGAAAATCTAATGCATGGAAGGTCCATCTAAGTTTAATTCATTCCAGCAGAGAGTATATTTGAGCATTTTTCCTAAATGTTTCTTGTAAAAATATAACATCAACCTTTTCTAAATCTAGAAGTATCCTAATGGTTATTTTCTTGGCAGGTTAGCCAGTCCCCTACAATTCAACAAGATACACTTCATTGGAAAACCATCTCAGGGTTGAATTTTTATCTAAGAACAATTTCTACGGATAAATTCCTACCATAATCGACATCCATGTTGGCCCTATGAATGGCCTTTGAAATGTAAGATTATCTACCCTAAACAGGTTTGTTCAATTTAAGAGGGGAAGAGTGTCCAAGTCTGCATGCCATGGTAATAGGTTGTCTGGCTCATGACCTCAAAAAATATATGTGGCTGGAGTTTGATTTAGAGGAGGCATCCCCTCTATCGATATCGAAAGTCAGGGAGGCACAAGGGATGGATGGGGAAGGGGTCAGAAAACAAGCAGGCATAGAGGCTAAAGCACATGAGGTACATCAATAAAAAATCCCAGAAGAAATGAAACCAATATGATGATAAGGATTAGTAACATCTGATAGATGTATACTAAAAGATTCAAGGGGAGGAAGAGAAGAAACCATGCCTGAAGCGGATGTTGTAGCAGCTCCACGAGCTTTGGTGATGATAAGAGACGAAGAGCGAACATCAGAGACATTCTTCACTTTTTCTGATTCAATGCCTTTTAATTTGCGAGGTGATGGCTCATGAGGTGTCTCATTCATCAAGGTAGATGTTGTGCCCTATCCAGCCTCTGTAGACATCAATTCTCCACCCGGTTTGTTTTTGCCAAGTAGGGGACGATTCTTATAAGAATGTCCAACCTCATAGCATCTACGGCACTGGAAAGGGACACCCTTGTTGTCCAATTTTTGTAGACTTATATTACGTCGCCATTGCAATCTTAGGCTTTTAGCCAATCCTTCATGACTTTCCAGGTGAACCAGAATGAGAGCATAAGCCATCTTGCTTGATTCTTGGAAAGATTCATCATAGCACAGGAACACCCCAAGATCATTTCCAACACATCTGAACACAAATTTAGTCCAAGATTGTAGAAGGAGTCAAGACATTCTTACCCAAGTCAGTTTTGCTCCCAATTCTTCATGTTGCAGATCAAATAATGGGGACTATCACTTTAGTAAGAGTGACATCATTTCAATGTGCCAGCATTTGGATAAGACCCAAGTCACATGTTCGGGTCCATGGAAATGCAGGGTGAACCAAACCTTGGTCATGGTCATAACTAATGGTAACAAATCAAGAATTTTCCCCTAGATTTTGACCACCCATTTCTTCAAACACGTTGTGGTGTATTCTCTTCCACACACCCTTCCAACGAAGACATTTTTCGGAGTGTCCATAATTGTTTCCAACTGAATACCTTCTCCTAACATGAGGAGCCCAGATTTTTCTTTGATTTTGGTACTTTTGGTTTTCTTTTCACGTTTCCTCTGAGGTGCACCTTTTGTTGTGGCGGGACGTTGAGAGGGTGGATTCAATGAAGTGTTGGCCCTAGCTTCTAGTTGAAATCGGTCTAGGGGATTGACCAGATGATCTTCAAAAAAGCCTCATGTCTATACTAGGAAGGAGATCGGGAGACCTGTTGAGATTTTCTGTTAATTAAATTTGGAAAAAATCTCATGAATGTGATAACAATAGGATTTGTTGCTAAATTAACTTCATTTATTCCTGAGGAGAAGTTATTGCATCCTATTTTTGTTGTGAGAGTATTTATGATTCAGTTTTCTACTCCCAGCTATAAAAATGTAAGCCTGTAGAGGATATGTGGGCTGAGAGGGTGTGAGGAATTATGTTGTTGTAATCTCCTATTGAATAATAAGATTGCCGACGCCCCTGTTTGGTGGACGTAGCCCAGATTGGTTAGGTGAACCACGTTAAAGTTGTTGTCTTATGATTTCTGATACGCATGTGTGATTTATTTCATTTTTTGTTGTGCATAATATGACAATTACTATCAGAGCTGGGAGCTGGAAGGGGGGGTGGATATTTCGTGTGGTTAAAAATAAGGACAACGAAGGGAAGCGCAGGAACATAGGTTCCTTTCCGCTCTTCTACTTACTCTAGTCCAGAGTTCTGAACGTATATTTAACAGAATTCACTAGTTATTTGTTTCCAGCGATTTAGTTTCCGTATGCTTTCATCGGTTTGAGATTAAATTCCATTGCGTTGTGGGCTTCTGCAAATCGCTGCAAGAAGTGGAATAATAACGCAATAATGCGGTGGATGTTAAAGCAGCCAGGATCTGGAAGATAAACCACCTCGAGTTTCTATCCACGCTTGTATTTTTGAGCTAATAAACGTGGAAGTTGTTTGATTTGCAGCATTCAATGGTGAATATGTAGCAGTCAAAGCTGAGCTGCACGGTGTCTTCACATATTTCGTTTGACATCAATTATTGAAATGCCGTTGAATCGTTGAAATGTCATTGAACTTAATCGTGAACTGTTGACATCGCTTACCAAAATGTCGTTGAACTGTTTTTTTTTAAATTGGTCTTTAAAAAAAAAACGATTACAAATGGATCACTTTCGTACATTAAATCACAAAGGTCGATTTGAAATTTTTATAAAGGTGTTATGAAATGCCTTTTTTACAAAACAGAAAGAAACGATTTGTATGATTTGTATTATATATGATATTTTGTTTTTTAAATTGTAATATGCCATGACATGATAAGGCAGAGTTATTTTATTATAAGGTAAAGGCATTATATTATAAGGCAAAGGAATTTTAAATAAAAACTTCATTTATTAAAAGTTTCAATTGGAGATTTTGTGTGACACAACATGGCAAAAACTCAAAGTACTCGATTTGAGATCGAGAAGTTCAATGGAAAAAACAACTTCAAGATCTGGAAAGTGAAGATGTATGATCTACTCGTGCAACAAGGCGTGGCGAAGGCCTTGTTGGGAAAATCTAAACAACCTTACATCATGATAGATGATGAATGGAGTGACTTGGATGAAAGAGCACTGAGCGACATTCAATTGTGTTTGGCGGATGATGTTTTGTTTAACATTGTGTCAGATAAAATTGTTGTTGGTTTGTGGACAAGGCTTGAAAAGTTGTACATGAAGAAATCCTTAACCAATAGGATTCTTCTGAAGCGATAGTTATACAATTTGTGCATGAAGGAAGGTACATCTATTACTGATCATTTGAATACCTTTAATACTCTCCTGGTGCAGTTAGAAAGTATAGAAGTAAAATTTGAATCAGAAGATAAAGCTATAACTTTATTATGCTCGTTGCCTGAGTCATGGGATCATTTTGTTACTTCTATAAGTCTTAGTTCATCAGAAACCCTTGAATTTGATGATGTTGTTGGAGCTCTATTGTCAGAAGAAACAAGGAAGTGGTCAAATTTAGAAACCTCTACATCAGAAGCAATGATGGTCAGAGGTTGTTCTAAAGAAAGACACTTCAGTAAACACAAAAACTCGCGTTCAACATCAAAAGGGAAGAAGAGTAAGGTAAAGTGCTGGTTCTGTTGAAAATCGGGACATTTGAAGAAGGACTGTTGGAAGAGATAGCAAACATCCAAAGAAGACTCTTTGATAGAGAAGAAAGAAGCAAACATGAAAGATACAGGTTCGACATCCATTTCGGGTATGAGTGATGAAGTGTTATCAGTTAGTTTGTCTAATCATGATCAAAATTGGTTGTTAGATTTTGGTGCATCAAATCACATGTGTATTCATAGATAATGGTTTAAAACTTATAAGTCAATCAATGATGGAGTAGTTTACATGGGAAATGATGTCACATGTAACGTTTTGGGAATTGGAAGCATCCAACTTAAAATGTTTGATGGGACAAATAAAATTTTAACTGATGTAAGTCATGTCCCTAAACTAATAAAAAACCTCATTTCACTAGGAGTACTAGACACTAATGGATATAAAACTTTTTTTCAAGGTGGAGTAATGAAAGTTTATAAAGGAATTTTACTAGTAATGAAAGCAAAGAAGGTTGGAAATCTTTTTCAGTTAGAAGGAAGAACAGAGTTAGATCATGTTTCTTCAGTATCTAAAAATGACAGTAATTCTATTCGTTTATGGCATCAAAGGTTGGGCCATATGAGCAAAAGACGTTTAAAGATTTTATCTGATCGTAAGTTACTTCCTAATTTAAAGTCTCTTAAGTTAGATTTCTGCAAACATTGTCTATTTGGGAAACAAAGCAAGCAGAATTTTAAAACTGGAAAACATACTAGTAAGGGAATCCTTGATTATATCCATTTTGATGTTTGGGGTCCATCTCCTACAACCTCATATGGAGGATCGTCATATTTTGTATCTTTTATTGATGATTTCTCTAGAAAAATGTGGGTCTACATGTTAAAGAAGAAGTCTGATGTATTCACAGTTTTCAAACAGTTTAGAGCATTAGTTGAAAACATCATTGGAAGAACCATTAAATGTTTAAGAACTGACAATGGTGGGGAGTTTACTTCAAAAGAATTTGATAATTATTGCAAGGACACTGGGATCGAAAGACATAAAACCACTGTATCTACTCCTCATCAAAATGGAGTTGTTGAACGCATGAACATGACTCTTTTAGAGAGAGCAAGAAGTATGATTAGTAACGCCAATTTGCAGAAGGAATTGTGGATAGAAGCGGTTTCTACAGCTTGCTATTTGATAAATTGATCACAATCAACTGCAACAGGATGCAAAATTCCTCAAGAGGTATGGAAAGGTCATCCTTGTGATTATTCTAAACTTAAAGTTTTTGGTTTTGATGCATATGCTCTAGTTCCAAAACATCAACGTTCTAAATTAGATCCTAAATCAAAAAGATATATCTTTGTTGGATATGGTGATGGGACTAAGGGATACAGATCATGGGATCCTACTACTCACAAGATAATCATTAACAGAGATGTTAAGTTTAATGAATCTTCACTTGAAAATCCAGATGTAGATGATAAATTGAAACAGGATAATGTATCTAAGCTTCAACACATTCAGTTTGAAACCATTTAAAATACTAATGATAGTCAAGATGAACAAGTTTCAGATGAATATCATGAACAAGTTTCAGATGCAGATCATGAACATGTTTTAGATGCAGATCATGAAGAAGTTCCTACAAATAATAATAAAAAAATTGTGGAAGTACCAGAAACATCCTTAAGGAGGTCCACAAGACTCTAAAAGGTACGATGATTATGTTACATCAGTTGCTTTAACCGCTAATGATGATGAACCTTTGTGCTATTAGGAAGCTGTAGAAGGTTCTAAAAGTGAAAACTGGAAAGAAGCTATGAAGGACGAGATGATGGAATTAGTCAAGAATGGTACATGTGATCTGGTAGAACTTCCTAAATACAAGAAAACTGTGGGATGTAAATGGGTTTACAAATTGAAAATGGGTGTTGATGATACATAGGACAGGTACAAAGCAAGGCTGGTCGCAAAAGGTTTTTCTCAGAAAGCAGGCATTGATTTTCATGAGATATTTTCACCAGTTGTAAAAATTGTTTCAATTCAAATTGTATTAGCATTAGTTGCTTTACTTGATTTAGAATTAAAGCAACTAGATGTTAAAACTGCATTTTTACATGGATATTTAGATGAGGAGATTTACATGGAACAATCGAAAGGGTTTGTTCAAAATCGCAACAAGAAATTTGTCTGCAGGCTCAGGAAATCATTGTATGGTCTAAAGCAGTCGCCTCAACAATGGTACAAGAAATTTGATTCTTTCATGATGAGTCAAAACTATATAATACGTGAATATGATCATTGTGTTTACTTTAAGAAATTAAGTAATGGCATGTTCATTATCTTAGTGTTATATGTTGACGATATGCTTTTAGCAAGCAAAAGCATAACAAAGATCAACAAGTTAAAGGCTCAGATGGCTAGGACATTTGATATGAAATATCTAGGAGCAGCACGACAGATTTTGGGCATGGAGATTTTCAGAGACAGGAGCGATGTAAGCTGTGGCTATCACAACAGAAGTATATTGAGAAAATACTCTTGAGGATTGGTATGAACAATGTGAAGCCTGTTTTAATCCCTTTAGCTTCCCATTTTAAGCTTTCTTCTAGTTTATGTCCTAATACAAATGAAGAAAAAGAATATTTGTGTCGAATTCCATATGAAAATGTAGTAGGTTGTTTTGATGTATGCGATGGTTTGTACTCGACCAGATATTTCACATGCAATTGGGGTTGTCAGTAGGTATATGGAAAATCGAGGAAAAGAACACTGGTCAGCATTGAAATGGGTGCTTCGGTATTTGAGAGGCACAAGTGATTATTGTATCACTTATAACAGAAGTAGTAAATTTGTTTGCGGATATGTTGATTCTGATTTTGCAGGTGATGTGGATAAAAGAAGGTCAACATAAGGGTATGTCTTTACTCTTGCAGGTGGAGCTATAAGCTGGATGTCAAAGCTACAGAACATTGTTGCTTTATCCACTACTGAAGCAGAATACATAGCTGCTTCACATGCTTGGAAAGAAGCGATTTGGTTGAAAGGTTTGTTTGGTGAGTTTGGTAGGTTACAGGACAACATCAAGTTATTTTGTGATAGTCAAAGTGCAATTCATTTGGCTAAGAATCCGGCCTATCATAGTAAATCAAAGCATATACCTATCAAGTACCATTTTGTAAGACAGGTTATCACTGAAAGGGGAGTCTCTCTTGAAAAAGTGCATACAAAGGAAAACTGTGCAGACATGTTCACAAAACCAGTTTTGTTAGAGAAGCTACATTGGTGTCTAGCTTCTCTCGGCTTGCAGAAAAGATAAAATAATAATGGAAATGGGTATCAGGCTAATTGTTGTCAAGGTGGAGATTGTTGAGATTTTTTGTTAATTAAGTTTGGAAAAAATATCATGAATGTGACAACAATAGGATTTGTTGCTAAATTAACTCCATTTATTCCTGAGGAGGAGTTATTGCATCCTATATTTTTTGTGAGAGTATTTATGATTCAGTTTTCTACTCCCAGCTATAAAAATGTAAGCCCGTAGAGGATATGTGGGCTGAGAGGGTGTGAGGAATTATGTTGTTGTAATCTCCTATTGAATAATAAGATTGTTGATGCCTCTGTTTGGTGGACGTAGCCCAGATTGGTTGGGTGAACCACATTAAATTTGTTGTCTTATGATTTCTGATAGGCATGTGTGATTTATTTCATTTTCTGTTGTGCATACTCTAACAAGACCATGAAATATGTTCACTACTTCAACGAGGTGGATTTGTGCTGCAATAGGGTGATAAGGAGATCTAGAATGGCCAGATATGAGATGAATCTTGATTGATTCAATATACATCCTTGAAAAATTGCTTTAGAGAGAGGTGAAGACAAACAGGGATTGAGACATGGCGCTAAGAATTGTAATGACGAAGGCAAAGGGACCGAAAGTACAACATGTGACTGAGAAAGTGGATCCACATATACCCTATAATTTTGAAACCCTAGTGATGGATGACCATGAAGATAGGTATTATCATATGGTTGGGAACTAAGGTTTTTAAACCCCTCTTCTGAAAAATCCCTCACGTTCGCTACATGTGAGATTGGTAACCCACCTATTGCTGATAGATCCATCATGGGTGGTTGTGGCAGTGTCCTCGTCCCAATCGATATGGCTTCATACATGTGAACAAAGTAATCCATGTTAGCATAGGAGTGTTGACCAAGATCCATCTGAAAACACCTCGATACCTCATAGACAAATCCTACTACAACATTCAACCTCTCAGCTTCCAACATGGGGGCTTCATTGGGGGAGCAATAGTATACCACATGGGTTCATATTGGGGGATATTTATTGAGGAAAAAATGACATAATATATTGGGTGATATATAGGGGGTAGAGGGTCTTTATATTAGCAAGTATAAAAAATGGAGCCCAAAGTTAATGAGAAAATATAAAGGGGTATAAAATAATGTTAATGAAAAAATGGATACCTCCAATATCTAGTGAAAGTAGGGACTTTTAAATTAGGAAGGTGTATTGGGTTCATATTGGTAGGGGGTTAAATAATGTGTTTTTTAGAGGTAATTTCCAATATGTAGTCAAATTAAGGGTATTATTTAATATGCCATGAATGCACGTGATATGTATAAGGTTCATTGGGTGAAGCCCCCGTGGCTTCCACATTAAGTGTTTATGACGAAAAAACCTAGTGCAAAAAAACTACAAGACGCAAAAAAAGGATTATCCGAACTCAGTCAGCGGTCGCAACTTCAAATCCTGCAAAGAGACCAAGCCCTAGTCTCTTGCTTCGCCATCATTAATTATAAAAAGAGTTAATATAGCATATATACATTTAAAATAACATGTAACATATTCTTCATTGTGATAATTCACTTCATTTTATCATAGAGATTTTTAATCTATAACTACACTTTGACCAATACCATAGTTTATCAATACCATATGCATAAAAATCCAACATTATTTCATATAATACTTATTCATATATTTTTTAATCAATAATTTAATTTTTAATTTCTAAATATTATTAAAATATTTTATAAAAAACAAATTCTTATCATTCCCTTAATAATTATTAATAATTAAATTAAAACTTTTAAAAAATATCCAAACTAAAACTATCAATAACTTGAATATCACCTAAATAATTAACATTAAATTTAGAAACATACTTAATATCCATGCCTTGTTACTCAAAAACTACGTAAAATTTCTCAACGGGTTGTATAGTGTTGTGAATGGCCTATGAGTAAGGACAAGTTTTCCACCTAGAATTAAAATGTTGTGGATGGCCGAATTAAAGATAAATCTCAAGGTAGATCAAAATATCTAGTAAAATCTTGAAAGAAATGTTGGAAATGCAGTAAAGTTGGGCATTATAAGAAGGATTGTAGATATAAAAGTGTTGATAAGAGGAAGATATTTGATGTTGCTCCTAACTTTGAAGGGTATGCCTTCTTAGAGGAAGGAGGGGATGTGTACCTAGCTTCTTCAAGTACACATGCAGATCATGATTTATGGATGATTGAATCAGTAATATGACTATCCATAAGGAGTGGTTTTATGAATATTATATATATGATGGAGATGATGTCATTTTAGGAGTTGAATCAATAGCATAAATCATAGGATGAGGAAAAGTAAAATTGATGATGATGCATGGATGACTAACTCAGGTGATTATTTTCGTATGACTACCCATAAGGAGTGGTTTTATGAATATAAAATATATGATGGAGATGATGTCGTTTTAGGATTTGAATCAATAGCCAAAATCATAGGACGAGGAAAAGTCCAAGGAGTTAAATCAATAGCCAAAATCATTGGATGAGGAAAATTAGAACACTCCCTTGCATTCTACACATTCTAAAAATGAATAAAAACTTGATATAAGTAAGCAAGATGAGTGATGTAGGTGTAAATACTATGTTTGAAATGGAAACTTGTAGTATGGTTCAAGGAGAAATAATGTTTCTCAGGGGATTTCAAGCTAGAACTATGTTGAAGGTATTGGAAAGCACCACAACTTATGGGTGTAATAGTTATATCATTCGTGAGGGTGGACATGAAGAAGAAAGAACCCTTATTGTCTCTAGAGAAAAGGCAATGTTATGGCATCAAATATTAGGAAATATATCAGAGAAGGGTTGTTTACCATTACATTGTAAAGCTATGCCTGAAGGTTTGTATGAAACTTTTGTGAATATTTCATATATTTAAAATAGAATTAGGTATGATTCCAATTAGGTGCTACTAGAGAAAATGAAATGTTAGAGTTATTATACAGTGATGTGTTTGAACCCATGCATGGGGGCTTCACTCGATCAACCTCTGGCATATCATGTGTCTTCATGGCATACTAAACCAAATGTGGTTAGAAAAGGGATGAATAGGAAATTAATGGAAAAATCAAGGATCATACTTAACAATTTAAATTTAGGACAAGAATTCTAGGTGGAGACAGTGGATATCACATGTCATCCAATAAATTGATCACCCTTCTTAATTTTGGTTGACAAGAGCCTACACAAGGAATAAACTAGTAAGATTCCCTGTCTTAAGAATATAAGAATTTTGGTTCTAATTCTCATGTACACATTCCAAATGAAAATATGTGTAAGAGCAAATAATGATGAAAATGAATCTATGTCAGTTATAAATATGGTCTAAAAGTTTATACACTTTGGAACCCGTAAACTAAGAAGGTTGTTTACAATAATGTTGTTGTCCATAGAGAGGTCAAAGATATTGCTAACATGAAGTCCTGTGAAAGGAGGAAAAACTAGGAAGCTAGAACTTTGAGTGGAAGAATGACAAATCTGACTCAGTATAATATTGGGAATTAGATGAATATGAAACTTATACTCTAGAATTGATGATACATGGGGCATACTAAACCAAATGGGGTTGGAAAAGGGACGAATCAGAAATTGATGGAAAAATCAAGGAGCATTCTTAACAATGTCAATTTAGGACAAGAATTATAGGTAGAGGTAGTGGATATCACATGTCACCCAATAAATTGATCACCCTTCTTAATTTTGGTTGACAAGATCCTACACAAGGAATAAACTAGTAAGGTTCCCTCTCTTAAGAATATAAGAGTTTTGGTTTTAATTCTCATGTACACATTCCAAATGAAAGTATATGTAATAGGATAATAACGATGAAAACGAATCTATATCAGTTATAAATATGGTCTAAAAGTTTATACACTTTGGAACCCATAAATTAAGAAGATTGTTTACAATAATGTTGTTGTCCATAGAGAGGTCAAAGATATTGCTAACATGAAGTCCTATGAAAGGAGGAAAAACTAGGAAGAACAAGAACTTTGAGTTGAAGAATGATAATCCTGACTCAATATAATATTGGGAATTATATGAATATGAAAGTTATACTCTAGAATTGACGAGACATGGATGAGACTAGATTAGGATAAAAGGAAACTAGAAAGGTATAATCCACCTATTTTTCATTTTATTTTTTCTTCGATGATGATCCAAAAATTATTAAAGGTAGTGGACTTAGAGCATGGTTAACTGTGGAAGGAAGTCATGGTTGAAGAAATGGTATCCCTACATAAGAGTAAGGTTGAGGATCTAGTTGAGTTTCCACTAAAATAAAGCTAAATGGTAGTAAACCGATGCTTAAGAAAAAGAAGAATGTATACAAAAAAGTGAAGAAGTACAAATCTTAGTTAGTAACAACGGGATATTCATAGGTAGAGGGAATTGATCTTCATGATTTTTTTTCTTCTGTTGCTAAATAAACTTCTATTAGATTTATTTTATCTACTTTTACTTATTTTAATCTTGAAGCAGGGAAGATGGATGAAAATATAAAATCCTTACATGTGAATCTCAAAGAAGAAATTTACATGAGACAATTAGAAGGATTTGTGGTGAATGGAAAGAAAGAGAGAGTTGCAAGCTAATAAATTCCATGTGTTACCTAAAACAATCTCCATAGAGGTGGTCTCAAAATTTTGATACATATATATTGGGACGTGGTTTCACAAGGAGAAAAGATGATTGTATGTTTAGGATTAGCTGGCGATAATTTTATTTTTGTGGTCTTCTGTGTGGATGATATGTTGCTAAATGGAACCAATGAGGAAACTATCATGGGTGCCAAAATTCAATAATCCTGTAAATTTGACATGAATGGTATTGGTGCTACAAATTTTATTTTGGGAATGGAAACTAAAAGAGTATTGAAAATAGAAAACTCTTGTTTAATTAGAGAAGATGTGTTGAGATAATATTGAGATAATATTGTGAGTGTTTCATATGCTAGAATGTAAACTTATGAACATACCTATTCCTATAAGTCTAATGTTATCAATAGATCGTTGTCCCAAGACATAGCAAGAGGAAGCGCACATGTCATATGTTCCATATGTTAGTGTTTTTTGTAATTTAATTTATGCAATGACTTGTACTAGACTAGACATTGCACATACGATATGAGTTTTGAGTAGGTATATATCAAAAATAGGGAAGGTGAGTTATATAACAATAAACATTGGTTTTATGTACTTTCATGGCACTACAAAATAATGGAATTTTCTACCGAGGAAGACATAGAGTAGATATAATGTTGGACATACATGTCTTTGTCGACAAAAACTCAACTAAAGATCTAAATCATAAAATATCTACAAGTAGTTATATTTTTAACCCATTTGGAGGACCAATTAGTTGGATGAGGAAGAGATAGTATAGTAGTTACATTGACAACTATGAAATATGAATACATAGTATCCTCTAATGCAAGGAAGCTATATGGTCCTAGAGATTATATTTAAGTATTGAGTTTGTATAGCAATATGTAAGGTTACATTGTGATAGTCAAATTCTAATATTTCTAGCTAGAACCAAGCTTATCATTCTATGACGAAGTGTATTATTGTTTAGTATAACTTTGTGAGAGAGATGGTTTAAAAAAAGGGTGCTACTTGTGAAGGTGGATATTTTAATGAATGTTGCACATTATTTGACAAATTATGATATAAATAAGAGGTTTTCTTAGTGTAGAGAGACAATGTGAATTTCTACCTTATTTTATTGATCGTGTAACCATGGAGCCTCTTATATGTAAAGTAAACAAAAAGAGGGAGAATATTGTGTATATGTTATATTATTTTCATGGTAGCTATATGAATGATATATGAGATCACAAGGCGATTGGAGGGTCAGAGTTGGAGCCACCGAAACAAAATCTAGGTTATTTTTTATGTCTACTTTAGTAGTTTTCATTAGATAATTTTCTAATTCCAATTAAGTAATTAAGGTTGTAATCTAATTTGGGTTAATGCATCAATGTTTTTGATGCCAAAAAATCCTATATAGTATATTATAAATGATGAAGTTAATATAATGATAGTTAAAGATGTGGCTCTAAATATTTGTTTGCTTTCCTAGTTAAGGGTTTTAAGGTAGATTTATAAGTATTAAGCGTGATTTATATTACTTTTATATTTATAAAGAATTTATACATGCACTACTTTACTTTAGAGGTGTGAACTTACAAAGAGTTTCAATATGCTCTTATAATTATTCCCTCATGATTGTGAAGGAATCCCGGTGCCTAGTAAGCTATTTTTCTCGATCATCTACTATTTGCCTCCAATATCAACTTTATTCTTTGATTTTACTTTTGAAATATCTCAAAGTTTCCATATTCTTCCTTTTCAAAGCCTTTTTCATCTCTAGGTTCAAATGAAACGTTTCTTACATATCTATAATATAGTGCATATCGTGACTTGTACTAACATCTTGGTGATTTTTGTTCATTTGGATTTTCCAACTTTTTATCTCACTATGAAAATTTTATTCAAATTAAGTTTATTGCGGTTCTAAAATATTGATATTGTGTTGGTAAGATAAGCTTAATATTAAGCAAAATTCATTCAGCATGAGTTGAACAAGGATGTTTCTCCCTCCACCCAATTTTTTTTTCCAAGTGAACATTTAAGATGACATTCATCTGTGCAACCATTATTCATCCATACATTCATAAAAACATATAACACAAGCATAAACCATGAATTCATACATGCAGTGGCATAAATAATACATAACACAAATATAGGAGATAGTTTGTTAACAACCCACAACCTCCAAAAAGTCTTCTTAACTCTCTTAATGAGGTGAGTTGCATATTTATAGGGACTTAGGCTAGTCATAATGGATAAGTATCACTTACTAATAGGCTCATATGTTAAATATATGATATATTGTGTATCCCTTATAACTACACCTACTATTGAAGTGTTTGGAGATCATTGCATATTTGTGCATTCCATGTTTGCCATCATCAATCTTGTTAATAAGCTCTAGTATATCCGAACTTCCTCACATTTACCAAAATCATTCAAAGAAATAACTATAGGGGGATGAACTACATATTTTTATAACTGACACATCAATCCATAATCTTTACGTATGCTATCATAATGTGGTAATTGGGACATCCATAATCACATTTTGAGGCAAATAAAATTTTGAGACATTTATTTCTAAGGGTTGGCGACACCTCATCACATTCCTAAATTAGAACCTAATAATAGTGCATTGTTGGAAAGGATACACAACACGATTATTACAAAAACAACAAATGAAAACATCATAAAGCATATATAGGGGAGCTATATGTATTAGGGTTTTCTACACTCAAAATTGATTATGAGGGCGAATCATGTTTACAAATTTGGTTGGCGTTGTTCAACAATACCATGTTATTCTTGATGGACCTTCATGTACCTATAATTAGTATAATGTGGGCTCACATAAGGGAAGACATATTATACTTGTTCCCTAAATAACTATAATCATATGTAAATTCATCAAAAAAATAAGAAAAATAACAAACAAGACACATACCTCAAAATGCAACACAATATTGAAAATGCCCGTTTTCCTGACATATATACTTACCTAAGGTCACTAAAGTAGACCATATAAATGATTTTGTTTTGAGGTAGGAAACACAATTGGTTTTGATTATCTTTTAAGCCAACCACTATATATATGTGTCCTACGAAAATGCAGTACATGGTTCAATGTCGGTACATAAGAAGTTGTTAAGATAAATAAATATTAAACTCTCATATATTTATCATGTTCTTCCAACCATAACATACCTACTAGTATAATATCTAAGACACGATCATAATCTAGTGAGATAGTTGATTGACATACTCTAACAAGGACTATTCAACAATTACACGTGTATTAGGTCTATTACAACTGATTCATGATCCTATGTGTTAAACTAGTATTTTGATTCACAATAATCACATTCATCACTGCCACATGTCCAAAAAAGTAAGTGAGTTTTCACATCCACATTTCAATTACAGGGTTGTTTGAGCTTTGAATTGAATGCAACCCACTATTTCTTTATAATGTATTTCATTGATATGCATATGGGCAATCTACATCAACCAACTCCAAAAATTTTATTTGCACATGTTCTCTTCTTAATGATTTCACTCACCTTCTTGTTCCCTCTACCATCACTATAGAACAAAATTTCTATGGTTTTGGCATCTTGAGTAGGATAATTTGTCAAAAAATTCATCTCCTAAATACATAATGAAGCTCTAACACATGCCCCATCTCCATCATGCTAACTTTTCCATGCCCAATCTCAAAATTATTCCAAATATGCATAACATTCCTATTTTTGTGCAACAAACTCAACCACTCAAATAATCAAGCCTATTGGAACTAGCCCACACTACAACCAACCAAATGCAATATCAATCTATTTTTATATCTCTCTAAACAAGGACATCAAAAAACATTTGAAAGCAATTTTATAGATCATACATATAATGGCATCTTCTCCTTTTATAGAAGTAATATTCCTTGTTTTATCTTCATTTATACTTGGCCCATGTCTACACATGATCTGTAGCATTATGTTGACCAAATTTGCATGATAATAATAACATAATATTGGATCTAGATCTCGTTTTATGGATGGAAGGTGTAGCTATTAGCAAGATACACAACTAAAAATATAGTTCCAAGGGGAATGGTACCCCTACATATCTTAAATTTCTCATCCTCCTATTACACCACATGTAAATGAGGAACTTATTGTTGAGTGTTCTCCAAATATTACTTTATGAAATAAGATTCTTGTAACTAGAAACAAAAAATAGGCCCTATGTACAATGTTACTTTTTAAAACCACAAGTCAAATTTCAAAGCTAAATTTGAAAGGTAATATTCTATTTAGGAGCACAACATTGACCTACAACATCATCAATTCTATCATTTTTCTTTGTTTCACACAATCTAGATTATATGTAAAATATTTGAAGTTTTCCATGCCAACCACCATTTTCCCATATTTCTGCTACTTGCTTCCATGGATGCACTATTACAATAACACAACTCCATTGCATCTCGGCAGCATGTCCCATCACAAAAATATTTTCATAATATGTTTTTCCATCATGCCTTGGACACATGATTCTATTAACAAAGTCTCTTGATGAAATAGATGGTAATATGTCTAGGAATTATTGCAGATGTTCGATACGAAAAACATGATGATTGTGTATACATGCATCATTATAATAATCAAATATTATATTCTATCTATAACAACATGTGTTGTAGTATATGCAAATACTTACACACAAAGGTTTTCATTTCCCAGAGGATCTTTGTAATAGGTTTCTCTCTTTGTGTTCATTCATGAATGTCTCATAAAGTTTTGTTTGTGTCATGTCAAGAAAATGTTTAATTTTGGGTTCACTATCCCTAGAACACCTTCACAACTTTAGCATACCCTACCTTCTCAACTTTAGCACTTCCTTTTGATTACAGGAATACTAGATATTTTCATGCCAAAAATTATGGACTAGTCCATGATCAACTTCAATTAATTTCTTGTTTGAATGAGGAAATATACTAATGATGACCCAACGATCTCTTTAGCAAGGGTTGTCAAGGATTCATGTTCTAAGAGAATACTTTCAGAAATTATTTACACTTGCATTAAAAATGTTAGATGTGTGTGTGATCTTTATGGTCTATTTTATAATGAATTTTGACAATACACAATGGGCTAGATTATGATACTTCAAGTGAATATTATTTATGATCCTATTAAAAACTTCTAACAACATAATTGGCCAAAAAAAACTAAAATTTAATAACACAATTTTATTCAAAATATTATTTAATAATATATGACACTATTAATCAATAGTTTATTTAGCTATTTAGGTAACTAAATATCAAGGATTTCTAAGACACTTTCACTTACATCAAAATATCAAAGTTTTCTTCACCACTTACTAAACATAAGCATATGAGGTAAAGAAAGTGAATTCACCAAGATATTATGAAAATTCATAAGAAAATTATTGAACTTTAAGTACTAGTTGAGGTTAAAAGTGCATTAATCATGTTAGTGATCAATATAATAAACATTTAAATGTTCAAAACAACTTGCACCATAAAACCTCTTCACTATAGAATCCACTTCACTAGAAGGTTGTACAAAATCTAAATGGATGATTTCTTCTCACACCATAAAAACCCCTTCACTATAGAAACCACCTCACTAGAAGGTTATATAAAAGTTGAACGTTTAATTTTCTTATTTTGTGAACACTTTGTCTACTAAAATTTCCATGTGTTCTTAAAATTGATCATTGTTTATTGATAACATTGGTTCAAAATTGAGTTAATGTCTTAATTAGAATGTAATTGATTGAACATGTCGTTGTCCATAATATCTAGGCACTGCGACAATGGTTCAGATTAGGGATCAATGTGACAACCCCCAATTTGAGCTGTTGTCATGGTGTTTAGACATTTTGTGCAAAAATTGCACAAAATGTCTAAGCACAACGATAACCACTCAAATTGGGGTTGTCACCTTGATCCCCATTTTGAACCATTGTCACAGTGCCTATAAATTTTGTGTTACAACAGAACAAATACACTCTGCCTCAAGGAATGAAATGATTTGGAATAGAGATCACTATCCATCCATTACGTAAAGTGTTAAGAAATGACTTGTGGATGCTTAATATGAAAATTGTAAATCATATCATAAAAAAATAAAATCTTAATATATTGGTTTGTTTGATGTAAAAAATGTGTGGTGTTGATGTTTGAAGGATGTCAGATCTATGACTGCGTACCATATTATTTCTTGATAGTTGTCTCGGGTTCAAATGCCATCTAGATGACATCAGGGGTGTTGGCACTTCTTTTTGTAGCGGTGTGCATGAGGCGTTGTTGATTTTATAGTTGTTGAATAATTTGGATTATCAAGTACTCTTTGAGTTGTAAGAGGTTGCAGAGTTAATGTTGTGAAACCATTGAATTATGGGTAGGAGCTAGAGTTCTATGGAGCTGCAAAATAATTTGTGTGTTGTGGACCACTGATGGTGCTACAATCTCTACATGATTCTGTTAAATCAATGGAAGCTGCAATAACTGCTAGTGTAGATGAAATTAGGCAATCGGCCCAAATGAATATCAATGCTAATGAAGGACCCAATGAGGGTCTTTGAATTTAGGCAGGTAGATGTGCTTTTTTACTCTAAGGATTAATTGTATTGATTACCGATGTTCAAATAAGAGTTGGGCGCCATCAATATCGATGATTGATGCTGGAACATGGGCTAGGTGCCAATATGATTATGTCTTGTAGTCCTTATCATGTAGGTACTCTGCTTAAAATACAATATGTGCTCATTTAGTATCGTCAAGCTCGAAATGATGTAGCTCGCCATATTGAGTACATGTGAGAACTTTACAAATACATGACTCCATATGTATCCATGAACACTATGGTTGCCTAGGTGAATTATGTAGATCTAGATTTGGGTTTTGTGCCCTTCAATGGATCTTTGTCTATAGAAGAATCAAGGGAGTGGGAAGAGATATGGATGACATCTTGGTCACCCAACGAAAGTTTTACTGGCCTCTTATTTCTTCCCACGTCAATATGATAGAATTGAAGTTTAGGAAGATAAACAGATTGATCCTAATCAACTCAATGTAGCAGTGCAATTTGTTAAAATTATAGATTTAAAATCTTCAATGGAGAAAAAATTAATAATGGTATTAATAAATGTTTTGGAACCAGAAGCATTGAACTCATCTAACTCAATGGAGTGATTTTTCTTGAATTATTTACTCTAACAAATCACAGGAGAACCCAAGACAAAAATGAAATCAGAAAAGAACGAGGAGACTTGTTTTTTTCTCAGTGGTTTATTAGGTCCCTATAACACTAGTGATACCCCCATTAATGTTGTAGTTGTATCCCCTGTTAATATTGTTGTGTCCCTATTGTCCCCAAATGTTTATTACTATGCCCCATAGAATCCCTCTATTGTTATTTTTGTGCCTTTATATTATTATTGTTAGGTTGGCTTGGTTATATTGTGACCCCGTAGACCCCTATATATAGAAAGGAGGTTTTTTCATTTGAATCATCCAATAATTTTTCATTTATGTAATGTAAAGGAGGTTTCTCCCTTGAAGAGGCTGAATTCTAAGGCGTTGATCTATCTTTTCTTCTTTTTGTGAGTTGGTTTCATAACAATTGGTATCAGAGCTTTGGATTCTAGGATTTCACTGCTCCAAATAGGCCATTCTAGAATTTTTACTATAACTTTTGTTTTTGTGACGTTTCAAAAGCGAGAAAAAAACCCATTTGAGAAAAAATCCCACTGAACTACGGGTCCAAATTTCAGAGCTTTTCGCACTATATTTACAGAGATATTATCTAAGGAAGTTGGTATTTTTGGATACTCTTGAATTACATTCCAAACAAGTGACCTAGGGAAAATCATCATACCTTTCTCTCTGAGCACTGGATTGAAATTTTGTAAGAAGGTGCAGAAAGAGAACATACTTTAGTTTCTTATATATATATTTTCAAAGCCAAAGGTTGAAACAATGACACGTGGCACTTCATACAAGCTCACTCTTCTGGAAAGGTCTATAATCAGGTCATCTTGAGAGATTTTGCATAACTCTTCCTTGGAGAATCCAATTTGGATCAGATTGGTGGCATTGGAAAGAGGATGTAGTGGGCTTCTACAGATTGCAATTTCTGAACTGGATGATCTGAAATTACAGAGATACATCAGGTTCAATATCAAGCTCCTACAAAGTGAAAAATGGTGGGTAGTTTTTTTTTTAATTTTTGCATAAGCTTGGTTTTAAAAATTATTTTGAAGTCATTCTAGGGGCATTGTAAAGCATTATTATCAGTAGTTGATGCCTCGAGGAAAGAAAATGTAAACACCTAGTAAGAAACCTGAAAGCTCTAGCAAGACTCATGAAGAAGAGGAAGAAATGCGACATGATATATCAAAATTACGAGACTAAGTGCAACAAGTGTCACTTGCACAAAAAGTAACAGAATCTAAGATGGATGGTTTAAAGAAAGGCATGGAAGCTAAGATGAATGGCTCGAACACTAAAATGGATGGCATGGATGATAAGATGGAAAAATTGAAGATAAAATTTAATAAGTTGCTACAAGAAATGGTCACTAATGGTGAAAGGGGAGTAAAGGAAACTCATGATGAGAACAAAAGAAATGTTAATCATGATTCCATAGACTCTAATGTTGGATAGAAGACCCACCATATTCCAAAAATCGATATGAGGAAGTTTGATGGCAAGGATCCCGCAACATGGATATTACAGATAGAGCAATTTTCCGATCTCAATAATGTGCAAAACACACAAAAGGTACGTATTGCAACTTTATATTTGGAACCAAATCAGTTTGTATGGTATCAATGGCTTTGCTCTCGTAAAAAAATTATCACTTAGACAATTTTTACGGAAGAATTGACAGCACATTATGAGGATACAAAAAGCAACACTTTTTTTAGCCAATTGATAAGTCTCAAACAAAAGGGTTCAATAATGGAGCACATTGAGGAGTTCCAGAAATTGAACATAAGGGTAAAAGATATTCCAGAGGAGCATAGGATTGATGTGTTCATAGGGTCTTTAAAGGATAATATCCAACATGATGTTAACCTTTGGGAACCTGATTCATTAGAGAAGGCATTCAAGTTAGCAAGAAAAATGGAAAGCAAAATTATGGCAACCAAGAAGCATACCACTCACAACTATAAAGATGGAAGTGTTGTTGCCCTAGTCTTCCACAACCTATAAGGTTGACACCACAACAATTGGAAGAAAAAAGAGCAAAAGGGATTTGTTACAGTTGTGATAGTAAATACAGTAAAGGTCATAAGTGTGTTGAGAAGAAATTATTCTACATAGATTGTGAAGAGGACGAAGAAAAGGAGCAAGAAAGGTCAAAAGAAGAGGATATACTCTAGGAACAAAGCCTAGATGAAGAAAAAATGAATCTGATGATATCTTGTAATGCATTGGCGGGAATTACCACTCCTCAAACCATCAAGATAGAAGGACAAATCAAGAAGAAAAAGGTAATAATGTTGATTGATTCAGGACGTACCCACAATTTTATTCATTGTAAGATAGCAAAAGAATTGAATTGCTTCCTATATCCAGCACCAGAGTGTCAAGTAATGGTTGCAAGTGGAGGAACAATAAATTGCTCTAGAAAGTGTCATAATATCAATCTATCCATGGGAGAATATGTATTGACTAGCCCAATGCTTTCCATTCCAATTGGAGGTGATGATGTTGTACTAGGAGTCCAATGGCTACAATCCTTGGGTACAATAGCTTTTAATT
>APFE030760387.1:92506-128943 GCA_000404065.3 Pinus taeda | reverse complement strand
CCCCCCCATATGGAGGGGTGTACAATCTTCCTAGGGTATACATCTGGCTGAGACCTTTGAATACAAAAGATAATCAGGCTCCATAGCCAACAAGAATGTACAAATTTGATCTGCAAAGTCGCCATTGCAAAAAGTTCCTACAAAAAATAATAATAAAAGATCTTATTTGCCCAAGAAAGTGCTCTGATACCACTTGTTATAGATCTGATCTGAAAATCTATGAAAATAAAATATACCCAAGAAATAACAAGATCTGAATATAGAAATGCTTCACTTTATTAATCAAACCATTAAGGTAGGGCAACACCATACATTCACTCCTTAAGGAAGGAGAACAGTCCATAAGCCATATACATGTTCATACAATATTCCTTAGCATCTCTCAATGGGGAGTCTCTAGCCTCTATATAGACCTCATACATACAATACCATGGGTCATTACCATGGTTCCCTCAATACCATGGGCTTATTACATTATTGCTAACTACTTGTGGCCCCTTACATGATGCAGGTTAACCACCTTATTTATTACTATGGCCCATCCCATTATTACATTATTCCCTTGGGTACCTCCCTCTATACCCCATATTATCCCCCCTAGGTATACTACATTTAAGTGGTATATCCTCTGCCATAGGTTAATTATGTGGTAACCTATCCTATTCCCTCACCTATTGGTGAAACAAAGCTTCTTACTCTTTGCTCGACTTATTCTAACCTAGATCCCATAGGTGATACAGTGAATCATTTACTGGGGGCATTGGAGCCTGATATTTCCATTGGATCCCTTGATTCCTTCTAGAGAATTTTTCTTCCATTTGATGAAAACCTCTTGGAATCTATGGCCTCTTGGGGGCCACGATCAAGGTTCCATTGGAAGAGTTTCTTTTATCGTGTCAATCTTGTTAAAAAATTAAATAAAGTGCTCTGAGCATAGTTCCTTCTCTTGTGTCAAGCTCGTTAAAAGATAAAGCAAGGTTCCATGAGAATAGTTCCTTTTCTTGTGTCAAGCTCGTTAAAAAATGAAATAAGGTGCTGTGAGTAGAGTTCTTTCACGATGTCAAGCTCGTTATTAATGAAACGGGTTACCATGAGCATAGTTTCTTCTATGCTTCAAGCTCACATAAACATGAAACAACCTTATGAACATAGTTCTCTTTTTGTGTCACCTTCATTTCATCCTATCACATGATCCTCTTCCTTCCTTCTTGATGAACATATTTATCTTAGTAACCAACAATCTATAAGTCCATGAGAACAGTTGGAAGACGAAACAAAGCTCGGGGGGGCATGCCTCTACCATTATGCTAGGGGAAATGTATTTATCTCAAGAACAATTTTTCCATGTTTCAAGATTGTGTAAAAAATAAACCACTCTCAAGCATAGTTTTTCTCTGTTTCAAGTTTGTGTAAAAATGTAACCACTTTCAAGCATAGTTTTTCCTTTTGTTTCAAGCTTGTATAAAAATGAAACCTACTCACGTGATTTCCATTTTTATCAACATTTTTCTGCAAGATGAACCTTGGTTTCTCACTCCATTGTCACCATATTCTTGGTTGATCATTCACTTTCATTTGGTGTTTTACCATTTCCTGAGGAACTACTACGATGAGTGGTCTTATTAGCCTTCCTCTTAACCTCTATATGTTTTCAGTAGTTCCATCATGATTGAAACCAGTTGCTACCCTTTATGCCACTCATTCCTCAAGGAGTAGTTTCCTCTTTAAGATCTTTTTAGACTCTGCAAATATGAAAGGATTGACAAGAACTTGTATCTTTCAAGTTCGTTAAAGTAAATGAAAGGACATTTTCCCAATATAAGTTTAACCCTTTTCTAGACTGGATGGAATGTTTACAAAAAGTGAATACTTTAGTCGAACATGGCTAAAAGGTTCTGTCAGGTATTGTTTTATGATTTTTTGGGCCTAAGGGACTAAATTTACAAAAAGGAACCTCTTGACGTTTTATTTTTCGCGTATTTTTCAAACTCTCTAAACATGAAAAATAAGTTGAGTTACACCTTCATTGGATTTGTGAAAATGTAAACAATATAGGACTTGTCAAGCATAATGAGATCAAACCACTCCTTCTCAGGGTTTATTAAAAATACTCAGAAGGATTCATCCAAAGGATGAACTTATAGATCAAACATATGCTATCGTCCTCAAGCTTGTACAAAATAAAAAGGTACTTTCCAAAAATGGTGGGTAAATAATACATAAAAAGCTATTTATGGCATTGAGTTGCTCTTGACTCTCTTTCACCTCTATGACTACTTTGGGTTGGATAATCTACTTTCCTATTTGTTCATCACACCTTATTAAAATCTGTCATAATAGGTCTTTGAGTAAATGATGCCAACTCCATTTAAGTGTCGTCGATATGTTTAAGAGAAATTTCACCCTCACTTGTCATCTACCACAATACCTTGAGCCTTCTTTCATTTGTTCCACCCCTTAACCAATGCTAAGTCGTCATATTCTATCTCAAATATTGATACCTATTTTGTGTCATTGATGGGGGATACATTAAGGCCCTCTTGCAATGGGTCACTTCCTATCGACATCAACACATTTTCTAGGAATTTGACTTAGAAACTCCCTTCAGTGCCTTGGAACTTGCATAACTCAATGGAAAGTCTTCTTATTTTCAATGTCAGGTTCTCATCATTGGCCTTCAACCGAAAGATCCTGTGAGGTGTTCAACTTCAACTCATTTATTCATATCTCATAAATTGTGCTTAGTACCTTGAGGGCCATTATCATTATCATTGGTTCCTCTTACATTTGTTAACAACTTTCATTATTGGTCGGTAATCATATGTTGTCTACCATGTTCAACTCCAACACATTTATTCACACAGTTAGACTCATACTATCGAGTGACGAGGTAGAAGACCTCAGATATAGTTTCATCCATTCGGGTTATGATTTCAGGTTTCATACAAGATCTACAAAATATGATGGATATAGTCATACAAAAAGTGTCAAGCTAAACATGGGTCTTCTATATATAATCAATGGACATGACTTTGATCATTGTACATGTAAAATGGCATATATGTTGAGTGTGGGTATGCCTACCTCAACAGTGATATCATAATGATAATGTATTGTAACAATCAATTTATGATCTCAACCAGTTGATTCTTGATTCAAAATTTTCACATGGTAGAGCACTTCAATCCTCAGCCACAACTTTTGAATTTGTACTTTAGGGGGAAATATGTTATAGGTTACTTTTTTTCACCCAAAAAATGCCTCTGAACCTAGATCTATCATCATCCATTGACACTTTTCAATCATCTCCTACAAAGAAAAAAGCATCCCCTTTCTAAAAGTTACAAGAATTTTGGAATGCATTGGCTAAAAACCATAATTTTGTGGATCATCGCACTTACCTTCAAGGAAGACTGCATTGATGCAGGTTGCACACATGGAAACTACGATGGCCAACATAGGCTTCTTTCCAAAAAATTTCGATGAACACCTCGAAATGAGGGCAAATAAAAATTAATTTCAAAGTTTCTCTCTCTGTAAGCTTTAAGATTGGTTTTGACCGTTTACTGTTGGATCAGATCTTGAACTCCTAATATTAAGGTCTTATCTCTTATCTCCTAGAAATTACCTCACCCTTATGTGGATCTAAGCCTTAGAATGGTAAATCCAAAACCACCTCTTTTACCATAGTAATTCACTGCCTCCCACATAGTGTGGGTTAGCTTTTGGAGACTCTAAATTATGCCCTTATGTTTCTCATTTGTGTCTAGAGGTCCATAATCCATCCATGTGCTTGAGGTGTGATTGAAGGCTTACTATTGTGGAAAAGGAAGGACAATATAGCTACGAGAGATTCACAAGGCCAAGACCTACAAGGGTTGTAATCTTTTACTACTTTTATTAATACAAAAGTGCATTATTTCTCCTATAGTCTTATTTATGCATATGTAGAACATGAATCCTTGGCTTCGTGTTTAGAGTTGTTTGTATATCCTATTTGTATGTTTTGGTTTTATGGCTTGTTTTGGATGATTTGCAGGTTCCACTTATAGAAATTGGAGTTTGAGCTAGAGCTAACAAGAGAAGAGAAAGAGGAAGCTCACACCAGATCCCAAGTAGGTATTCCTTCCATATTTCAAACATCTCTAAGGAAAGCGTTGCAAATTTTTCTTGGTTGTTTCTAGATTAAGCCACTACATCTAGGGAGATTACTTTTATCCACATAAGGAATTTATCCACAAAACACATATATAGAAAAATCATCCATATAAATTTCAAAATATTCATGTATTAAGTAAAAAGAGATGGCCATGATTTCTCTTTAAAATGTAGTTGGTACATAACACAAACCGAATGTTAATACCTTATAGGCATATGTTCTCCAAGGACATGTGGAATAATTTTTGTCACAATCCTCTAAAGCTATTTTGATTTGATTATAGTCACTAAACCCATCCAAGAATGAAAAATATTTCTTCCCAGCTAGGTTGTCTAGGACTTGGTCCATGAATGGTAAAGGATTATGATCTTTGAGGGTAACTTTATTTAATTCTTTATAAACAACATAGACTCACCATTTCCCATTCTTTTTAGGAAGTGTAATTAAAAGAGAAGGACATTTAATATCAGAGATAGGGTAGATAAAATTTTCCTTTAATAGCTTTTGGATTTCTTCCTTCACTTTCCCTTTCATTACTGGATTCTTTTGTCATTAAGGTTGTCTTATAGCTTTTGCACGTTCATATATGTAGATATGTTAAATGCATGTGATATGATAAATTCCTTCTATATCTATGTAATCTTGAGAAAATGATTTGGCATATATCTTTAATACTTATATCAAATGGTTTTCCTGAGATACTTCAAATGTTGAAGTGATATTTAAAATTTTCTCTAGTTCAATTTCAACAATTTTAGTATTTGAATTCGCCATTGTATTTAGAGGAAATAATATAAAATAAATACTATAAAGATTTTTTTGTATAATCTTCTTGAAATATTATTCTAATAAATCATTTGTAGCCATATACTAAGTTTTTTTTCATCGTTTAGAAATATCTAGATTAGAAACAAAATAATCTAACAAAATTTCAGTTGTTGAATCTTTGAAATAAATAGCTTGATTATTAGCGAATATATGTTGAATTAATTCTTCCTCTAATTTTGTTTCTTTAATCCATGATATTTTTTCTAATTAATTAAGTGTTTTAGCTGAGGATATAATGTAATTTGTGTACTTTCACATCCCTTTTAAATTTTCATTCAATTTTTTTTTTTTTTAATGAATGGATCAATTGTAGCCAATCATGGTCTTTTGAGAATGAAGGGATGTCCACCCAAATTAATTTAGTTTAAATAACTAAGAAGACTACTAGATATTTCTAGAAATCCAAGGAGACTATAAGATATTCAATTACACCTTCTGTTTTTATTCTTGATCTACTGTCTAATTCAAAAATTGTAGGCGTTGGTAAAAAATTATGTAAATTTAAACATTGCATTGCATCCATCATCATCACATTAACAACTATATCTAATTAAATTAATATATTTTGGATTCAAATATTGTTGATAGTATTTTTTTACCATAGGTATTCCAGGATCAACACATTTTTTAGTTTCATTTTTTTTTTACATTAGGCTAGCCAAGTTTCTAATAACATGAATTGTATTCAAATATTTCTTTCTTTTACTAGATTTATTAGAACATGATTTCTTATGTTTTTTTCGTAAATGGTATTTCCTAAATAGATTGCAATAAAGGAATTTAATAAAATTATTATTTAGTTTATTTAAAAAGTCACACTCAAGAGGGATAACTAGCTTTTCTAAAATCAACATCTCTAGAAAAGGAGGTGACTTGGTTTCTAATGATTAATCCTATTGAGATTTTGTGTTTTTTTTAACTCATTTTTGCCAATTTTTTCTAGGAATTTCCTCAATTTCTTCTTCATTTTCTTCTATGATTATGGTAAATTCATTTTGTAAAAATTTTCCTAATATTAAGTGGATATTTTCAACGAAGGCAATAACATAGGTGGAAAGTGTTCCTTCCTCAGTGTTGTATATTGGTTTTTCCACTTTCCTATTAGGATTTTCCGTTGGTTGGGCTCGTAATTGTGTAACTCTAGGTTGAGGTTGGTTAGATGGTTGTTGAAGTTGTTGAGCTTGGGTTATTTTTGGTACAAGAAATTGTTGTTTAACACAAGGATTCCATGGTTGTTGGAATTTATGAAAAGGAAAGGGTTGTTGTTTGTATGGTTGTGGAGGGTATGATGGCTAATAAGGTTGTTGAGGGTTGCAAGGAGGTTTTTTTCCATAAGCTTGTCCTTTCCAACCATGTTGATAAGGTTAGTTTGGGAATTGCTGAGGAGGCTAAGCTTGTCATGGCATAGGAGAATTCCATGTATTTTATATAGGATATTGAGTATAATGAGATAATTATTGAGTTGGTTCTTGAAACATGCCTGTAGGTAAAGGTTGCCAAGGCCTTTTTGGTGATTCAACATAGTAGAGTAACTTTGTTATTCACCTTCCCTTTTATAGGTTGTTGTTGTTGCGCTTTTTTTTTTTAACTCTAATATTGTTGGAAAGTTTTCCATTGAGTGTTTCTTCTGATTGATTCCACAAATTTCATTGTTATCCAAAGGACATTCAAGTAAATGATATTTCTATCTACATCTAGGGAAAAATATTAATAATACTTCACTCTATTCTTCTTGCCTCATTTTATCTTTTAATGTATCAATTTGAGAACTAAGAGTATATAATAGATACATTTTAAATTTTCTATGAGATTACCAAGTTTTTATGTTGTAACACCTCCCGAAGCTGAGGTAGTCACTTTTCAAAGAGCAACTCATTGTCCCTTACCAAATTTAGTTCTTCTTCTTGAGAATTACCTACCTAATTCAATAATTTGATGATAAGGTAAAAGAGAAATATCACATTCCCCCATAAGATTAAGGACATCTATATAATCATTCCTTATTCCTTTTAAGAAAATTATTCAGGTAAAATCAAGACTTAGATTGCTTTGCTTATATTTTTGTTAGATTATATGTAAATCTTTCTAAGAAATCTTTTGGACTTTTATCTACTTTTTGACTCATTTTAAAAATGTCTTGTTTAGAATTTTAGGATCTATAATAATGTTGATATTTCCTCAAAGTTTCTTTTATCATCCCAATACATTGTATTGGATTCTCTTAATCCCATAAATCATTTCAATGCAAAACCTTTTGAATTAAGATAGAATAGACAAAGTTTTTGTTGATCACTTATGTATCCATATGTGTGACATAAGATACAAAATTTAAATAGGAAAGCATCAGGGTATTCAGTAGGCATACCATAGAAGATTGGAACAATAGAAGGAGGAATATTCTTCATTTTTACTGCAATTCCCAAGGCTGTAGGTGCATCTAGGATGGGAAATCCAAAAGTAGTTTCATCCTCTTGTTCTTCTTCTTTATTTGAAACTCTTATTCCTCCTACACTTTATCCTCTCTCATCATGATATACATTTTTTTTCTTTCTCTTTTTCTTTTAATTCTTTCCCATTCTTATTGTATTTTCCTTTCTCATTTTTTTTTTCTTGTTCTCCATTTACATCTGCCATTTCTTTTAAACAAATTTAACAGTTCTTTAATCTATTCAAAATCACCCTCTAATGTTTTAATAGGCAAGTGAAGTTATTCTTTCTTAGCTATTCCTAGTTCTTCAAGGATTAGTTGAGGAATTCATTTCCTTCATTTTTCTTTTCCTACCTTTGGTTTTTCAATGGAGGATGTTTTTGGTTATAATTATTTCTTCTCTTATTGTTGATCCGATAAATTTTTTCTTTCTTCAAGTGTCAACCTCTTCACTATAGATTGTTTTTGTTCCAATTGTTGAATAGCTTTTCTTCCAACAAGGTGTAGTTTGTTCTTATAATTCCTTTTCATTTTTTGATTTTCTTGATAGCACTATAGGTTGGTTAGTAGTGGTTTTATTTTTTATTTTTTATTTTTTTATGTAACTACATTTTTGATACCTAGGTCGAATATAAGAATGCAAAAATAAACATAATTAAAAACTAAATCTAATTCAAAATTGCATATATAAACATGACTAGGATTTGTGAAGACTTAGCTAAAGTGAATACATAGGTTCTTAGCTCTCACCTTACAACCTTCACTCCTCTAGGTCCTAGATTTTTATATATTGAAAAACTAAATGCAAAACTTCAAGAGACTCGAAATGTGCTTCCTTGACAATGATGCCAAAAATTTCAAGCTACTTTATTGGCATAAATTAGGACATGATATAGACTTGATCAATTCCGGTGTTTGTAAACTTAGAAGAGCATGATTTATGTAGGTATTTTGGCTTATATTTATTGCCATGTTAAGAAATAGAAAATGATTATTTTCCCTAAAGATTAGAGCTAGGTTGCTTTAGCTAAGTAGTAGGAAATTTAGAAAATTAAAATTTAAAAATATTAAATTGATAAAAGCAAGAAGGAATGAAACAAAATTATCATCTAACAATTCAAACACCTGAAATAAAAAATCACTTCTTGAAAGTGAAAGCACACATCTTACTTAAAAACTTTTGGAGGATCAAGCATGCACTAGTATCCCACAACTTGCATTTATCTTGGGTTCAAAGGCTTATAACGGCTGACTCCTTACTCTTCTACTTATCATTATGGTTGATTTAAAGTATTAAAATAAAATAAAATACTAAAAAATGGAAATAATTCTTGAGTAAGTTTAGTTTGGTAGGATTTACATGCATTAATGCCTTTCCTAGTGGATGCATTCTCCTAATCTTTTATCCAACTCATCAATAAGCTTGTTTCTGATATGGAAAGAAAGAACTAGAATGCTTAATGTAAGGCTAGTTTTCTAAGCTATACATGAATTAGGGATTTTTCTTGACATGAAGGCTCTCTAATCTTTTACCTATCTATTAATAAGCTTGTTTTTAGGAGAATTTGCTAATATATAGTAAAAATATTTGATTTTTTCATGAACAATATTAAAACTATGATGAATAATAAAGCACGAGGGCTTCATTGAAAAGTAAATATGATATCGCGTGCGTTCATATTGGGGCATAAAAAATGAGGAAAAAATGAAATAATATATTGAGCATATAATAGAGGGATAAAGGGTTTTTATATGTTGTATAACAATATGTGTATTATAAGGTATTGTTTATATAATACATTGGCCACACGGAGGCAAGAAACAAGTGGCCTGGAGAAATAAAGGTTTAGGAGTATTGTGGGAGTATCAAGAATGGAAGGGAAAAAGAAAAACCTATGGTAATATTAGGTCCATAGTAGCCTAATATTCAAACCTATGACCCTAGTATTAACATGCAAATTATGGTAATGTTAAATTCTTAAAGATAAAGGAGAATATCACTTTTACTTAAATTTTTAACATTACCATGAAATGACTCAGGATGTTTGAGAGTAGTTCTAACCACATTATGATTCATATGGAGAAAGTAGAATTTTAAATCTCACTCAAAATCCAACAAACTTATCAACCTTTTTAGGATTTCAGGATTATGGGGATTTCAGTGTTTCCTAGGGTATGGAACTCCTATTTAATGAAGAGATCCAAGCCCTCTATGTACCTTAATGTTAGTTACATTGATTTTCAAACTCCCATATCATGACCCTACTAAAAATGTACCTGTTACTCAAATAAAATCGACTTGACATGCTACATTTTTTCTATCTTATGTTAACGCTTAGAGGGTTATATTACTGACAAAGATCCAAAGATAGGAAACATTTTGATGATATGTAGGTATTTGTTATAAAACAATTTTTTTGGATGCTAGAGGCCATCCAAAGCCTATTTGTTGATGTATTTTCAGTCAAGATATGCATTGCACTCGATGTTTTTTTGGTTATGTGCACCCTTACATACTATATAAATGAGAACTTGTAATTTGTGGACCTATGGTTGATGAATATTATAACTACTAGTTGAATGATGTTATGTGGTTTAATCCATGTTTTTATGTTTTTTGTCACAAATTCATCATTCTACAAGCTTTTTTTGACATATATTCATCAAAATATATAAAAATATATATTATATAAAATTCAGTCCCAAAATCGTTGCCAACTTGGGAGGTTTTGAACATGTCACTCCTCGCTCTCGCTTCCCTCTCACTTCCCACTTCTACTCTCGCTTCCCGCTTCTACTTCCGCTCTTAAGAAACCTTGCTCCAGAACATACATGCATCACATTACTAATACCTCTATGATCTATGTCTAATGTGTGTGTTAAGATTTTTTACCTATTGCTAAGCTAGTGACCTTCCCAGTGATGGGGTAGTAGAGAAGACAACAGATATGGCACCTTCACCCTTTCCTTACATTAGTGATGAATATGTTGAATGAAAGTGAAGGATACAATGATACCAACTATGCTTGGTAGAGGGCACATGCATGCCACTAGAGATAGTGAATTAGACTTTTGTTTGGAAGAGGGTGCATGCATGCTAAGGGAATGCATGTCACACGTTCAATTAATTCCAATTTAGATGTTGTTTCAAATTTAGAAATTTCAATTTTTGATAGAGTTTTTCTATTATTAGAGGTTTTATTTTGTTATTTTTAGCATGCATGGTCTATTATTACTAAGAGGGTATGAATCCTTAGTCAATTGGAATACTTATGCATGAGAAATTCCCATCTTAGGTGGAGGTCACAGATATCAAGGAAGCAATAAATGCTTGCATGCTCCAGTTCATATTTTGATGGAGACACACTTACTTGGAACACTTACCATGAAACTATGGTGCAGTAGGTGATTAGGTTAGGGCTATGATTTGACAAAGTCCAACCAGATAGGATTTTACATGTGTCCATATTCATTGTACCTTTTCTCCTCTTCCTATTCTATAAGTGAGATGAAAGATGCGCCATTGTGTTGGTTATCGAGGTTTTGTTTTGAACTAGTGTAATGTATCTTTTTGAGTATTTAATGGAAGATAGATGAAATTGGGAGTTCAAATTTATGTATTTTCCATTCAAATTTTCCACAGTATGTATTTGTAAATCAACCAACTTATATCTACCTATTTTTTATTGAAACTTTCAAAGTTTCAACTACCTAGTATTAAGGTTATTCTTTCTAGGTGTAGAATCTGCTTAACATCGTTAATGAAAATAAATGGATATAAATATAAAGGGGTATAAAAAATGTTAATAAAAAAATGGATACCTACAATATCTAGTGAAAGTAGGGGCTTTTTAAATTGGGAAGTTGTATTGGGTTTGTATTGGTAGGGGATTAAATAAAGTGATTTTTAGAGGTATTTTCCAATATGTAGTCGAATTAAGGGTATTCTTTAGTATGCCCTGAATGCACGTGCTACGTTATAGGTCATTGAGTGAAGCCCCTATGTAAAAAACTAAATCATAGTGATAATTCAAAACAAGGAGTTATGAACAAGTATAGACAAGAAAAAGCATGATATGAACAAGATGGTTAAAATCTCATGAAAATAAAGACTTGTGTGCATAAGTATGTATAAACATGAAAGAAAAATACACAAAAATATGTACCAACATCTATAGATATGAACAACAATGAGAAGTATACATAGAGACAATGAAGGTCCTCCATGCCTTAACTTGTACATTGAAAGCTACTAGCTAGTGAAAACCCACAAGCACGGCATGTATTACCGATAATGAAACTTAAATCAAAGCTTCAATAATGAAGTTTTTGAGTATTAATATCACAATAGAAATCCACGAGTTTGAAATCAAAAAGTTGTAGAGTAAGCTTCATTAAATTTGCTTTTATACGCAAAACTGGAAACAAATTACTGAAAAATATCTTTGTGGCTAACAGCAGACTAATATAAGACTTAAATTTTCCTTTTTCCATGGCTAATATCATGGGAAAATCGTGATTAATTAGTTCTGGGTAAAATTATTCACTAATTTTGCATTTTAGCAAACGGGTCACGTTGCAATTTTTCATGAAACCATGGGGATGTTGTATATTATCCTAGAATAATATCTTCAAAACAGAGAACTGACAAACCATATGGAACCATGGAGATGTGATAAATCATAAAACTCCTTAAAACTGCTTGTTCAAGATACATTTTTATTTAAAACCATCCATCGTGTATACGTAAGGGACCCATGTGGAAAAGTATTATTATAGAACTTCATAGTGGAGGCTCAAGTAAATTGCTTAGTGTTGGTAAGATTAGGACATTAGTAGTGGAGCACTATTATTGGTCAATGATGAAATGGTTGAAAATTGCAAAATTTGTCAACATAAAAAGGCAAAAGTCAAAATACTAGGTTGAACATGCCATTGTGGGAGGATATTGATATGCATTTTGTTGAGCTTGGTAAGAATATGAGTGTGGAGGATTCCATTTCTATTTTCTAACCACTGGTGATATACTCAATTGATATAGGTAAATTATGATGATTAACAAATATTTTTAAAATGTATTTAAATATTTAGTTAATTAAAAATCAAGAAAATAAAATTTTTTTATTTACATAACTAAATTTAGTAATATATTTAGAATTGAAACTTATTCATATTTTCAATAAAAAAGTTACTTAAAAAATAATTTGCTTGTGAAAATGGAATTTAAAAAATGCAAATGCAAAATCTTTTGATAGACGCATGGAATCAGTCCATGAGAAAACAATTGCAAAGAATAGGCCACAATATAAACATAAAGCTGATGTAAACGAAGAGTGAAAAGTTTCCACATTTCAGAAAAATAGTTTTCCAGGGACACCTATAGTAAATTGAAAATAAGAAAATTAACGCTTACAAAATTTTAAAGAATTTTTACCTATACAGTAAATTGAGGATGAAAAAGGTTGCTTCGTACAAAGTACAAAGTTTTAATGAATTTTTTCTTCACAATGGGGATTTGTATAAATTCTATAAACGGATAGTTGATAAAGATAATTATTACATATGAATCCTTTTAACAATATGATGTATTGAACCTATTTTTAAAATTATAGATTTCATTAATACTAAATTTATTGGTGCAGATTTCAAAAGTGAAATTGAAACACATCGAGCTTGCCACTACTTAAGGTGTTGCTACCGTGATACCCACAAAATACAGAACACAAATATAACATGGCAACAAACAGAAATTGGCTGAAAATATTCAGTGTTGCGATCACATCATCTATATGCTCAATATTTCTGCCGGTACTAGAAAATGACCCATGCCATAACATTTGTCAGCAAAATATTCACACTACACATGGAAGGTAGACTGTCTACTTTTTATTTAGAATAACATTACTTTACAATAAAATCACGAAGCAAACACACATTGGAGATCTATATTGAGGTCATGTTGCAGGGCAAATGTCAATCAGCAAATTATATATACAAATCCTGTCCTAATTCATTTTATTCTTTTTATGATTCTTGCCATCAATCTTATGATGGATATTGTGAAAATTCCTTTTCGTGGATTCCTCGCACAGGAAAGCAGCATCGGCGTTGTTGTCACTGCAGTACAGACACGGATGCTGTGAGTACCCTTCTTTCACAAGCGATTTTCTTGTACCCAAAACCAATTCCCTGTTGCTGATGGGCTTCCCGTGCTGTTCAAGAATTGTCTGAATTGCGTTACTGAATGCTCCATACGCTTTCTTGGGATCACCTGTAGGGCAGGCGTCCGCAGATGTCTGGTTAGTTTGGCATCCGCTCAATAGAATACCCATGTCCTCATCTATACGCTGCTGCAGCTCCACATGATCATCTACATGGCTTTTCTTCACTCCCTTTTCGGCCTTCACGACAGAGCCATTTGTGTTAAGAAGCCTCTTAACTTTGGAGCTGGCTTTATCACCGAAAAGCTGAAAGAGAGCGATTGCGATTTTATGAGCCTCCATTTCAGCTTCTCCAGTCTTTTCTCTTAAGATTTCCAGTAACGAGTCCAAAGGCAAGAACTTGCTCTTTGAAGAATGTTGCGCTGATTTTTCTGGATCTGTTAATGATCTCGAATGAGCATGAGGACCAATTTGCTCCTTCTCTTTGTCAATTAGGCCTCCACTGTGACAGGAGTCCGACACCATGGTGAAGGTTGCCCCCAGAGGCACCTTATTCACTATAAACCTGAAGTCCTCATCTTCATGCATATATACAACAATTCAGTACTAATACTAATGAAAATTATGCCATAAACATTAATCAGAAACATTGATTCCGATATAAAAAAAAAATACCAGATCAGGAGAAATGTGTGTAGTACCTGTAAGAAGATTGAAATCGCATGGGACGATACATTCGTCATAGCGGGAGGACTTATGCATGCGAGCGAGAGTGCCATGGCCGCTGTAGTGAAAGAAGAGGACGTCTCCGGATTTGGCACGGCGAATCATGGCGAGCAAAGCCGCACGAATGTTTTCGCCTGTGGGCTTTGTATACGCTTCATCGGTGTCGATAAGGAGATTGATGTTCCGTTTGGCAAAGCCGAAGCGATGAATGAGCGCGTGTTGCATCCTCATAACGTCGTTTACGCATCCTTGAAGTTCATTTTCTGTGTTGGGATAATTGCATCCCACTAGCACAGCGTATTTTCGTTTGGCCATTGTCAAATCCTGACAGCTAACTTCTTGACAGCAGGAAAGCTTGAATACTATTGATAAGAAGCCGAATAATTTTGAAACCAAGAGGGCGAGATGGGCGTATATTTGTAGTGAATATTTTGAGATGGGGAGTAAATTAATATGGAAAGAGTATCCTTCACTTCCACGATTCCTGGAGAAACTTCTTCCCGGAACCAGCCTTAACTAATAAAACAATACTGAAGACGACCACGTTTGTCTCCACATTTCTACTTAATAATTATGTTGGAGTGTTTATTGGCGCGCCGATGATGCACGAATTTTCTATGGAATGGCGTGATTATACAGAGATGAGGCGTGCAAGCAACCGAATGATTCTCTCCCACAACTGTGCTGAAACACAAGTATAACGAAATTTTTTATTAACGCAACCAACTGACATGGAAATACTTTCGTGGGAAACTGAGTTTGATTAAAGAATGCAGTAACATAAACAAATTTTAGGAGTTGTCTATAATGTGATTTTTTGGAGATTCTGGTGACGGAATCCGGGGAAGAAATTGAGGTTAAATCTTGATTTGTTGCAGATAAAATGGTTTTTTAACTGTATATTTGGATTCAACACCTTGAAAAACCCCTGGGACGATTTGATTGTGCAGAAACTAGCTATCAAACTTGTGATTCCAATAAATTGCTGCCAAATTTTGACCGGAAAAACCCATCAGAAAAACTTTCAAGAAATCACATTATAGAGAACTGCCAAATTTTATGTCAATCTTATTGGAATGCGGTAGGTGTAATGCGGGAATAGCGCCATTTTTTCACGGAAAAGCTGCCACGTAGTGGAGATCGGGATCAGTTATTATCCAATTGTATCAGTTGGAGAGCCATTTAACGGGTTGAAATGAGTCCAATTGTGTAAAACCAACATTACACAGATATGTTTTCTTATTTATTTTTTATTAATAGAGAAATATATTTTATAAATTTAAAAGAGCTCGAGTTTCATGCTCTAGAATGGAAGTTTGCTTGCTTGTATGGAAGGGAAGTTTGTCATTGGATTAGTTCTTGTTATTCAATGGAAGTCTGCTTTCTTCTTAGGGAAGGGAAGTTTGTTATTGGATCAGAAACTTATAAGTAAAAGGGGAAGTTTGTTATGTGTCACAAATTGATTTTTTTTAGAGAAGGTAAGATAAATTCTAAAAAGTGTTACTATTTTATTTTTAATTATAAATTAAATTAAGAATGTAAAATAATTAATAATGTTATGAAAGTGTTTGTATTTTATTTATAATTAAAATTTGTGCATAGTGGAATAATGTTAATAGGGGTTGGTTGATATAGTAATTTTTACAATTGGTTTAAATTTGTGTATATCAAAATAATGTTAATAGGGAGTGGTTGACATAGTAACTTTTAGAATTGGCTTTCACCTTTAATTTTTTTCTAGTGATGGTTAGGTGTGGAGGTAAAACATAAGTATTGTTTGTGAACATGAAGTTTTGCTCAAAATATTATATAAGGATGCAAATAGATACTTACGAACAACTCACAAATGTTTGAGAAATCTAATAAAATCAATTGAATCACTTAACTAGTAAGTGTACAAATCTCAAGCTTGTGATGATGCATTGAAGTCAAACATGTGAGAAAAAACAAAGTAAAAGAAGACTAAGGGCTCTTTGCTTGATCCAAGCCACCCACCAATGAAGAAAGATGGGCCTAAGGTACACCATCCTCTATGATAGAACCCTAGAATACAAGTGTTGAATTCAATATGGGAAACCCATTGGAAACAAGGAAATGACAAGTCCTTAAAACCAACACAAGTTTGAAAGTAATATGTGATTTTCATACACCAATAGGGGATGGAAAGGCATTAAGAGGTGGACTAAAGACTTCCCTAATTTAGAGAATAAATGCAAGGTTGACCTAGTAACAACTAAAAGCATTCAATTGGGAATGAGGAGTTACTAGTTAAACACATTTAAAAGATACATCAATAAACCATAGGGACAACTAAAGGAAAAATGTTGGTATATAAGATGGGTATGACTTATGAAGGTGTTGAAAAATTGTGCCAATTGGGATTATTTCAATTGTGATGATGACTATAAAAGTAGTCAACCTTGGAAGCCTTTTGTTCATTTTCTTAACCCCTAACCTACTCCTTCCAACCTACCCCATCCCTTTCCCCCTTAGCTCCTTCGATCCTTCAATTTTTCTTCATATTCTCTCTTTACTTTCATAATAGCATTTCTTTCGTGGTTTCCCTCTTTTGGTCCTTGCATTTTTTCCAATACTTGATGCTTTTAATTAATACTTGTTTCTTCGAAACCCTAACTTAGATCATTTTAATTTTTTAATTTTGTTATTTTATGAACCTTAATATCCCCATCCATTTTATTTATTTGTTAATACAAATTTAATTATTTCTTAACACTCTAAATTAACAATCTAACAAATTCCTTGGTCATCCTTTTATCCTCTTTCTTCCTAACAACTATTTTATTTTTAAATATAATGATTATCCTTTTATCTTCAGCTATTTATTCTTCTCTCTACTCTAGCTACTTACATCAAAGCTTTTGTCCATGATTGTGGATGGAATACCTAACTCGAAACATTAAATATTTTGCACGTTCATTTATGTAGATATGTTAAATGCACGTGATAGGATAAATTCCCTCCATATCTATCTAATCTTGAGAAAATGATTTGGAATATATCTTTAATGCTTAGATCAATTGGTTTTCCTGAGATACTTCAAATGTTGAAGTGATATTTAAATTTTTCCCTGGTTCAATTTCAACAATTTTATTATTTGAATTCGCCATTGTATTTAGAGGAAATAATATAAAATAAATACTATAAAGATTTTTTTGGTATAATTTTCTTGAAAATATTATTCTAATAAATCATTTGTAGCCATTTACTAAGTTTTTTTTTCACCATTTAGAAATATCTAGATTAGAAACAAAATAATCTAACAAAATGTCAGTTGTTAATCGCTGAAATAAATAGCTTGATTATTAGCGAATATATGTTGAATTAATTCTTCCTCTAAGTTTGTTTCTTTAATCCATGATAATTTTTTTAATTAATTAGCTGAGGATATAATGTAATTTGTGTATTTTCACATTCCTTTTAAAATTTCATTTTTCTTTTTTTTTTTCTTTTCTTTCTTCTCTTTTCTTTCTTTCTTTTTTTTTTTTTTTAATTTTAATTCTTATTTTTTTATCTATAGCTAATGAATGGATCAATTGTAACCAATCATGGTCTTTTGAGAATGAAGGGATGTCCACCCAAATTAATTTAGTTTAAAGAACTAAGAAGACTACTAGATATTTCTAGAAATCCAAGGAGACTATAAGATCTTCAATTACACAGATCTATTGTCTAATTCAAAAATTGTAGGTGTTGGTAAAAAATTATGTAAATTTAAACATTGCATTGTATCCATCATCATCACATTAACAACTATATCTAATTAAATTAATATATTTTGGATTCAAATATTGTTGATAGTATTTTTTTACCATGGGTATTCCAAGATCAACACATTTTTCAGTTTTAATTATTTTTGAGATTAGGCTAGCCAAGTTTCTAATAACATGAATTATATTGAAATCTTTCTTTCTTTTACTAGATTTCTTAAAACATGATTTCTTATGTTTTTTCGTAAATAGTATTTCTTAAATAGATTGCAATAAAGGAATTTTAACAAAATTAGTATTTAGTTTATTTAAAAAATCACACTCAAGAGGGATCACTAGCTTTTCTAAAATCAAAATCTCTAGAAAAGGAGGTGACTTGGTTTCTAATGATTAATCCTATTGAGCTTTTGTGTTTCTTTTAACTCATTTATGCCAATTTTTTCTAGGAATTTCCTCAATTTCTTCTTCTGGTTCTTCTATGATTATGGTAAATTCATTTTGTAAAATTTTTCCTAATATTAAGTGGATATTTTCAATAAAGGCAATAACATAGGTGGAAAGTGTTCCTTCCTCAGTGTTGTATATTGGTTTTTCCACTTTCCTATTAGGATTTTCCATTGGATGGGCTCGTAATTGTGTAACTCTAGGTTGACGTTGGTTAGATGGTTGTTGAAGTTGTTGAGGTTTGGTTATTTTTGGTACAAGAAATTGTTGTTTAACACAAGGATTCCATGGTTGTTGGAATTTATGAAAAGGAAAGGGTTGTTGTTGGTATGGTTGTGGAGGGTATGATGGCTAATAAGGTTGTTGAGGGTTGCAAGGAGGTTTTTTTCCATAGGCCTGTCCTTTCCAACCATGTTGATAAGGTTAGTTTGGGAATTGCTGATGAGGCTAAGCTTGTCGTGGCGTAGGAGCATTCCATGTATTTTATATAGGATATTGAATATAATGAGGAAATTATAGAGTTTGTTCTTGAAACATGCCTGTAGGTAAAGGTTTCCAAGGCCTTCTTGGTGATTCAACATAGTAGAGTAACTTTATTATTTTACCTTCCCTTTTATAGGATTTTTTTTTGTTTTTTACTCTAATATTGTTGGAAAGTTTTCCATTGAGTGTTTCTTCTGATTGATTCCGCAAATTTCAATGTTATCCAAAGGACATTCACGTAAATGATATTTCTATCTACATCTAGGGAAAAATATTAATAATACTTCACTCTGTTCTTCTAGTATATAATAGATACATTTTAAATTTTCTATGATATTGCCAAATTTTTATGTTGTAACACCTCCCGAAGCTGATGTAGTCACTTTTGAAAGAGCATCTCATTGTCCCTTACCAAATTTAGTTCTTCTTCTTTAGTATTACCTAATTAATTCAATAATTTGATGATAAGGTAAAAGAGAAATATCACATTCCCCCATAAGATTAAGGACATCTATATAATCATTCCTTATTCCTTTTAAGAAAATTATTCAGGTAAAATCAAGACTTAGATTACTTTGCTTATATTTTTGTTAGATTATATGTAAATCTTTCTAAGAAATCTTTTGGACTTTTATCTACTTTTTGACTCATTTTAAAAATGTCTTCTTTAGAATTTTAGGATCTATAATAATGTTGATATTTCCTCAAAGTTTCTTTTCCATATCATCCCAATACATTGTATTGGATTCTCTTAATCCCATAAATCATTTCAATGCAAAATCTTTTAAATTAAGATAGAATAGACAAAGTTTTTGTTGATCACTTATGTATCCATATGTGTGATATAAGATACAAAATTTAAATAGTAAAGCATCAAGGTATTCAATAGCCATACTATAGAAGATTGGAACAATAGAAGGAGGAATATTCTTCATTTTTACCTCAATTCCCAAGACTATAGGTGCATCTAGAATGGGAAATCCAAAAGTAGTTTCATCCTCTTGTTCTTCTTCTTCAGTTGAAACTCTTATTCCTCCTACACTTTATCCTCTCTCATCATGAAATACCTTTTCTTTTCTTTTCTTTTCTTTCGCTTTTTCTTTTAATTCTTTCCCATTCTTATTGTATTTCCCTTTTCCTTTCTCATTCTTTTCCTTTTTTGTTTTCTTGTTCTTCATTTACATTTTCCATTTCTCTTTTAAACAAATTTAAAAGTTCTTTAGTCTAGTCAAAATCACCCTCTAATGTTTTAATAGGCAAGTGAAGTTATTCTTTCTTAGTTGTTCCTAGTTCTTCAAGGATTAGTTGAGGAATTCATTTCCTTCGTTTTTCTTTTCCTACCTTTGGTTTTTCAATGGAGGATGTTTTTGGTTGTAATTATTTCTTCTTTTATTGTTGATCCGATAAATTTTTTCTTTCTTCAAGTGTCAACCTCTTCACTGTAGATTGTTTTTGTTCCAATTGTTGAATAACTATTCTTCCAACAAGGTGTAGTTTGTTCTTCTAATTCCTTTTCATTTTTTGATTTTCTTGATACCACTATAGGTTGGCTAGTAGTGGGGTTTTTCTTTATGTAACTACATTTTTGATACCTAGGTCGAATACAAGAATGCAAAAATAAACATAATTAAAAACTAAATCTAATTCAAAATTGCATATATAAACATGACTAGGATTTGTGAAGACTTAGCTAAAGTGAATGCATAGGTTCTTAGCTCTCACCTTACAACCTTCACTCCTCTAGGTCCTAGATTTTTATATATTGAAAAACTAAATGCAAAACTTCAAGAAACTTGAAATGTGCTTCCTCGATAACGATGCCAAAAATTTCAAGCTACTTTATTGGCATAAATTAGGACATGATATCGACTTAATCAATTCTGATGTTTGTAAACTTAGAAGAGCATGATTTATGTAGGTATTTTGGCTTATATTTATTGCCATGTTAAGAAATAGAAAATGATTATTTTCCCTAAAGATTAGAGCTAGGTTGCTTTAGCTAAGTAGTAGGAAATTTAGAAAATTAAAATTTAAAAATATTAAATTGATAAAAGCAATAAGGAATGAAACAAAATTATCATCCAACAATTCAAACACCTAAAATAAATAATCACTTCTTGAAAGTAAAAGCACACATCTTACTTAAAAACTTTTGGAGGATCAAGCATGCACTAGTGTCCCACAACTTGCATTTATATTGGGTTCGAAGGCTTATAACGGTTGACTCCTTACTCTTCTACTTATCATTATGGTTGATTTCAAGTATTAAAATAAAATAAAATACTAAAAAATGGAAATAATTCTTGAGTAAGTTTAGTTTGGTAGGATTTACATGCATTAATGCCTTTCCCAATGGATGCATTCTCCTAATCTTTTATCCAACTCATCATAAGCTTGTTTCTAATATGGAAAGAAAGAACTAGAATGCTTGATGTAAGGCTAGTTTTCTAAATTATACATTTACTAGGGATTTTTCTTGACATGAAGACTCTCTAATCTTTTACCTATCTATCAATAAGCTTGTTTTCAGGAGAATTTGCTAATATATAGTAAAAATATTTGATTTTTTCATGAACAATATTAAAACTATGATGAATAATAAAGCACGAGGGCTTCACTGAAAAGTAAATATGATATCATGTGCGTTCATATTGGGGCATAAAAAAATGAGGAAAAAATGAAATAATATATTGAGCATATAATAGAGGGATAAAGGGTTTTTATATGTTGTATAACAATATGTGTATTATAAGGTATTGTTTATATAATACATTGGCCATGTAGAGGAAAGAAACAAGTGGGCTTGAGAAATAAAGGTTTAGGAGTATTGTGGGAGTATCAAGAATGAGAGGAAAAAGAAAAAACTATGGTAATATTAGGTCCATAGTAGCCTAATATTCAAACCTATGACCCTAGTATTAACATGCAAATTATGGTAATGTTAAATTCTTAAAGATAAAGGAGAATGTCACTTTTACTTAAATTTTTAACATTACCATGAAATGACTCAGGATGTTTGAGAGTAGTTCTGACCACATTATGATTCATATGGAGAAAGTAGAATTTTAAATCTCACTCAAAATCCAACAAACTTATCAACGTTTTAGGATTTCAGGATTATGGGGATTTCAGTGTTTCCATTGGATCTTGTCATGTACTAGGGTATGGAACTCCTATTTAATGAAGAGATCCAAGCCATCTATGTACCTTAATGTTAGTTACATTGATTTTCAAACTCCCATATCATGACCCTACTAAAAATGTACCTGTTACTCAAACAAAATCGACTTGACATGCTACATTTTTTCTATCTTATGTTAACGCTTAGAGGGTTATATTAATGACAAAGATCCAAAGATAGGCAACATTTTGATGATATGTAGGTATTTGTTATAAAACGATTTTTTTTTATGCTAGAGGGCATCCCAAGCCTGTTTGTTGATGTACTTTCAGTCAAGATATGCATTTCACTCAATGTTATTTTGGTTATGTGCACCCTTACATACTATATAAATGAGAACTTTTAATTTGTGGACTTGCGGTTGATGAATATTATAACTACTAGATGAATGATGTTATGTGGTTTAATCCATGTTTTTATGTTTTTTGTCACAAATTCATCATTCTACAAGATTTTTTGGACATATATGCATCAAAATATATAAAAATATATATTATATAAAATTCAGTCCCAAAATCGTTGCCAACTTGGGAGGTTTTGAACATGTCACTCCTCACTCTCGCTTCCCTTTCACTTCCCACTTCTACTCTCACTTCCTGCTTCTGCTTCCGCTCTTAAGAAACCTTGCTCTAGAACATACATGCATCACATTACTAATACCTCTATGATCTATGTCTAATGTGTGTGTTAAGATTTTTTACCTATTGCTAAGCTAGTGATCTTCCCAGTGATGGGGTAGTAGAGAAGACAACAGATATGGCACCTTCACCCTTTGCTTACATTAGTGATGAATATGTTGAATGAAAGTGAAGGATACAATGATACCAACTATGCTTGGTAGAGGGCACATGCATGCCACCAGAGATAGTGAAATATACTATTGTTTGGAAGAGGGTGCATGCATGCTAAGGGAATGCATGTCACACGTTCAATTAATTCCAATTTAGATGTTGTTTCAAATTTAGCAATTTCAATTTTTGATAGAGTTTTTCTATTATTAAAGGTTTTCTTTTGTTATTTTTAGCATGCATGGTATATTATTACTAAGAGGGTACGAATCCTTAGTCAATTGGAATACTTATGCATGAGAAACTCCCATCTTAGGTGGAGGTCACAGATATCAAGGAAGCGATGAATGCTTGCATGCTCCAGTTCATATTTTGATGGAGACACACTTACTTGGAACTCTTACCATGAAACTATGGTGCACTAGGTGATCAGGTTAGGGCTATGATTTGACAAAGTCCAACCAGATAGGATTTTACATGTGTCCATATTCATTGTACCTTTTCTCCTCTTCCTATTCTATAAGTGAGATGAAAGGTGTGCCATTGTGTTGGTTATCGAGGTTTTGTTTTGAACTATTGTAGTGTATCTTTTTGAGTATTAATAGAAGATAAATGAAATTGAGAATTCAAATTTATGTATTTTCCATTCAAATTTTTCTACAGTATGTATTTGTAAATCAACCAACTTATATCTACCTATTTTTTATTGAAACTTTCAAGGTTTCAACTACCTAGTATTAAGGCTACTCTTTCTAGGTGTAGAATCTGCTTACCATCGTTAATGAAAATAAATGGATATAAATATAAAGGGGTATAAAAAATGTTAATTAAAAAATGGATACCTACAATACATAGATAGATTTACGGGAACTAGGTGTTGAAAGGGGCTCTAGCTCGATGTGGGTTACTTAAGTTTGTTAAAAACCCACTATTGAGAGTGAGAGAGAGAGAGATTTTTTTCATGGATTATGAGGTATTGGGATTAGTAGTATAGGATTTTGAGGTCTACGATCAAAATACAATGATAATTATCTGAGATATATACTCTATCTTTGGGCTTCCTCTTATGGGTGTGCTTGGGCTTACTTAATCACTATTACCTCATGGGAGGCATTTATAGGTGTACATCGATAGGCATTATAAGCTAGGGGATAGAGTAAAGGACTCCAATATCTATTTGTTAGATACATAGAGGATAGAGATGTGGGTGATAGATATAGTGGTGATCCACATATTACGTAGCCACTCAATTCAGAATATATCTATAAGGTGAATTATTTTAGTGGAGAGTTTTCTAGAAGGGACCTACTATGTTGAAGCATTGATTCAATTCCAATCGGAGTACAATATGTCATAGATGTTCCTTTGGGATGGTATTATACTCCTTTTTATTTGAGAGAATATTAAGACTTTACCCTCTTATTCGAATCTAAGATGAGGGCCCACATGAGCCTGGGATGCGAAATTGGGAACAACAATTATGAAGAGGAGGAGGTGGTGAGGTAGACATAATGTTTTTTCAAGAGTTTTTAAGCATTGGGAATAAATCCCAATTTATGTAAATGATTACCCTTACTTAGAGAAGAAATTTAATGGTGACCTAGAGCTACCACTTCCACCTAGACAAGCATGGGGTCTAGATAGTAATTAAGATAATTCTAGGTAATTTATAAGTTGTTGATATCACATAGTAGAATGATTTGGTATATGGTACTGAAACTCTAGTCCATGCATTTGTATATATAAAATTCATGAGGTTAACAAGATAAACAAAACAAATGATGGGAAAAGGGTTCACCGATCCATAAACCATTAGGGTCTAACAAACATCTATAACTATAAGGATCAGTGGAAGACCTCCAAGGGTGATTTGACAACATATTTACTAATGTGGGAGAGAAAGGTCAACATAACCTAGGTGATAGGTACAAAGGTTCATCCGTAAGGGTATTATTTGAGTGGTTCCATCTACTATAGAGGAAGACAATGGATGGATGGGTGGTTAGAGATATTACATCTAGAGATATGGTTCCATTAGCACATGATTATTCTTTAGAGGGAGATTAGGATATGTGGCTTTGATTTCCCTAGTTTTGATGTGTTACGTAGCATGAGATGGACATGTTAGATGTATTTATAGTGGTGAAATCCAAACAAATCTAAAATTTTATGATGTTTTTGGGTTTTTCATATATATGGTGGATTTTATAGATGGGAATGGAACATGACCATGTATTGATATGATGTTCAATAATAATAAGATCAAGTACAAGAATTTTCAAATATGATTAAGTGAAAATATCCCCAAATACATGAAACAAAGCTTTATAGGAGACAACCTATTTAGGAGAAAAATCTTCCCCTAACATGATATTTCCTTTGAAAGCCAATGTAATAGAAATAGTCACCTTAATGGTAAGTAAAATGTTGGCTAGATTCCCCTATTTGTAAACAAAACTGGCAAGGATAGGGTTCTTGAACCAAGTGATTGGACCATGTGGGATAAAATCTTTTATTTCAATAGCATATTGGTAAATAGGATGTGTTTGTTATGGTATGAAATAGGAATGATGATGGATATCATCCCAACGGTAATCTAGCACAGCGGGGCACTTAATAATATATTAATTTAAGTGAAATACTAGGATATGAAAACCTACAATACTAGATGAGATTGAGGTAGATGGGGAAGTGAATCTTGAATTATCTCCATGCAAATGAGAAGTATGGCTCACATACACAACACTTATGGATGTATATTGAAGGCTAATGGACAAAGGCTCCATTGACGTTGAGACTAAAGTGACATGATACATCCACGGGATGATATGAACAAAGTTACCAATCAAATGATAATTGTTACCTCAAAACTAGATCTCTAGCAAACAAAAACCCCAAAAAACATAAAAAAAAATAGCCCAAAAACAAAAAGTGTTGATTCTGCATCACCACTTTATTTTTTCGTGGTAAATTTTAAACTTTTTTTAAAAATGATAGTAAAAGCCATTCTTTTTTGTGCAAAAAACACCCTAAAAATGAAAAGTGTTAATGCTGGAATAACATTGTTTTTTTTGTTTTGATTTGTTTTGTTTTTTCGAGGTAAATTTTCAATATTTTTTAGAAATGACATTAAAGATAAGATATATGACTCCGAAAACCCTTACAATTCCAACAATTTTTGGCATGACATTAAAGATAAAATATCATGACTATGAAAAACGTTAAAATTCAAACAATTTTCAACCATGACATTAAAGATGAAATATCTTGTCTCTAAAAGGCCTTAAAATTCCAACAATTTTTAGTTATGATGTTAAAGATAATATACTTATAATTGTTTTCAACCTATTGGCTTATTGGGGCTTGACCTAGGTTTGGAGTTAGTTAGCCAAACAAATTCCTGTACTATTGGTCCTTTCGGCAACAGTCCGTGGAGCATGGACTAAGGTCTCACCTTAAGTAGTATGGGGGGGTGATGGAACTAGGTTTTCGCACCCTTGAGATGTTTGAGGATTTTATTGGGTCCAACTGTTAGTCCCTTCACGCAGGTTACTTCGCGCACTTCCCTGGCCCTCGCACCTCGATATACTCGCCTTCGTGCAACCCTAACCAGGGGATGTGGGGCTTCTGCGCTACTAGAGTAGCGCTCTGTACTAAGTCCCTAAGTCACACCCGAGATCTTACTTATCTTCTTAGACCAATTAGTTATCTTCACATATATGGATGCCTTATGTTATATTTATTTATACAGCACGTTCATATGAGTTTGCGCAACAATTAAACAGTAAACTTGCAATTCATCCCCAATAATACATCAAACAGGAAAAGATACATAGAAATATGATAAAACTTCTCTTTATTAATGCTTCTAATGGTTAGAGACTCGACCTGCCCTACGCACTCAGCTACAAGGGTCTGCGCACTCAATTGTGGACTATTAGGCCTCTGCGCACAACAGAGCCTTCTCCTACTCTACAACCCAAAGACACGACTTTACACTTGACTCAATGCTTCATCAATCCCTTAGACTTATCATCCTTTCATCTATCTTCTTTCTACACTTAGAGCCTCACTCTATTTATACAATCCCATGGTCCGTGGACCATGGGTAGAGCTTTCAAACCGACATTACATTACAAAACCAAGGGTGGACAACCCTGTGAATCTATTATGACTTCGCGATCCGTGCCCAAAAATTGAGAAGTCTTGAAAATGGACTTAATCAAAACTTGGGCTTTAAGCCCCAAAAAATGCCTTGGGGGGATTCCACACCCAACAGGCCCCCAACACAAACATCATGACTCACCCTCGAGTCACTCTGTTAGTGCGGAGATCTTTGCGCTGAGTCCTTCCAGCTCTGCTCGAATAGCTGCAAGGTTGGAAACGCACCAAGCGACTACCTATTGAATCTCTTGTACACGTTGTTCTAAGACCGCGGTGTCGGAACTACTTCCCTGGATCTGTTCCTGCATCCCTTGCATTTACGTGAGCTTTCCTTCAATTGTTGTTGTAATGACGAAGGCATTGTGAGTCCAAGGCTGAATGCACACCTTCAGTACTACTTCTCGGTGTCGTGTGGCATCCACTTGCTCTTTTAGCACTTTGGCTTGTTGCATTCACGTGAGCCTCTGAGTGAAAGACACCATCAGCGCGGTCCCTTTGATGTTGTCATACTACTGTTGGAGCTCACATGCCTCTGTCTTGAAGCGTTGGATGTTAGGGTCCTCCTGCATATTAGTGAGGACCTCGAATGACTCCTCCAATATTCTAGTGCAGTCCCTTACTGCATCGCTGATCTCTTCCATCCCTGATGTAATAGAGCTGGCGTGTTGTTCTCTGACTTCTGGAGGGGTGGACGGATGCGCCTTCTACCATAGCTCTATTATCTGAAGGCTCAACTTCAGCTGAACTTTGTCCATTTCTTCTCGCGCCTCGTGCACCCCTACTGCTAGTCTTTGGATGCGTGCCTCTATGGATGCTTCTACTGGGATGGCTAGCTAAGGGACCATCTGGAGGGCTTCTTCGAGTACCTGTACCATCTGCCTATTCTTCGACATCACCTCATCGTGCTGCAAGCTCAACTGTTCCATGTTGATCTTTTGCTCGCTCAGCACTTGCAGCACGTGACTCTCCCTAGCCCACAGTTCTGCAATAATCCCATCCTACAGCACATAGAGCGTCTCCCGCAGGAGCACAACCATGTTGATCTTGATGCCTTTCAGTGTGCTAATCATAAGCCTGTCGGCCTCATTTGTTGTAACCAATGCCCCTTCTGGCAGCACTATTGGGTTTGTTGTCCGAGCGCGTAGCATCTACTCAGCTACAGTTGTCCCTACTACGAGGTTGGTTGAAAGGGTACCATCCTGAGGAGTGCGCACCTGCAACTCCTGAAGCTACGCTTGAAGGGCCCCCAACACAATCTGATTCTCCTGTGCAAAGTTCCGGAGGGCCTCGGAGGTGATGTCGCGCACCGTCTTGCCTATGTCGTGCAGATCCCCCTCCGTAAGGGCGATCGAGTCGATAGACAACTTCGATGCTTTGACCTTCTTGCACAGCCCTATCTGCTCGCTCAGGTGGTGGTGCTTCAGTTGTGTTGATGTTGTTTGTGGGTCTGTGCTGCCCTCCTCTTCGTCTATTTCCATTTCCTTCTCCTGCCCATGCGAAGGTGACTTTTGGCCCTTGTGCGTCTTCTCAGCTACCTCCTATGATACTACTGCTGCTGTGACCTTTTTCTATTCTGTGGATGTCTGCGCAGTGCCCCACACCTCCTATGCTTTTGTTACCGTTTCTTTTTGACTTCTCTTCTCTTCCAACTGTGCCATGCGCAGTTTGGCCTCCTCTTTCTTCTTCTGTGCCGCAGACTTCTCCACTGCCGCAATGTCTGGGGCCTGCCACTTTGGTGGCCATGTCTCCAGTACATCAAAAATTACATCATCTATGGCCATGAAGGGTAGCTCATTCCATTTCTTGGTTGATTCCTTGCGTGCTCTAATATATATGTTGTGGAAGTCTGCTTTAAATTCTGTAGAACTTTGCAGGTTGTTGTAGACAGTGGATGATAACCGCAACTTGCGGTTAATCCCCATTCTGATGTTCATTTCCATTAACACCCAGAATATCTTGTTGTTGCAGATCCAGTTCACATCTTTCATGGCCCACAACGAAGCATACTTCGTAGCCTCTGGTAGATCCCTATTAATTGTGGGGAACTAGTTGTCCTCTGGCAATTCCCTTGCCACCAGCACTATGGACAACATAATCCATGCATAGTGGAACATTTTTCCTTGTTCTTGGGCCTTACGGCAATTTTCTGGGAACTCTTTGCATAAGAACTCGGACTAGTTAAACTGGACCCCCTACGCGCATTACTCAGTAAGTGACACCACCGGCACGGGCACTTCGTCTGCTCGACACTTCCGCATGAGCTTGCCTGCTAGTATCTAGGTCACCACTTTAACTACTTTTTTGTTGATATTGGATATGGCGTAGCCCCTTTTCTTCTTCTCCAGCTTGTATTTCTTCTTCATGGCCTCCGCGATGGCCAAGTCACTGCTCTTCCCCTCTGAGATATTTACGGGGTCCTCTCCTTTGCATGGGAGTCAGGTAATGTGGTGGATTAAGTGGTTCATGATGGGGATGGGCTCCTCCAGCCACAAACACCCAGAATGCACCAGGTAGAGCAGCTACCTGATGATGAATATCATTATTTGGGCGTGGTGGAAATGCGGCACCTAGAGCAGGTTTAATAACCATGCCTTTTCTACTCCACATAACCACTTTCATGACTCTAATTCGATAACCCCCACCGTGGTGTTCTGCTTGGGCTTCATGAGTTTCATAGTCTCTAGATGAGGGAATTTCTCGTAGTCAACAAGATCCCAATCTTCAAACTTCAAGTTAGGCACCTGCCTCAAGTGTGTGCCTTCAAAGATGATGTCGTCTGGGAGGAGCGGAGTCCAGAGAGAGCTCTTGCTCTCGTCGAGGTCCTTGGGCACTTTTTCCTTCCCCTTCCGCGGGGGGATATATGTGGGCAGCGTTGTTGGAGGGTGCACAGGCTCAGTTTCTTCCTCCATGCCCTTGTCCTCATCTTCTTCAATTATGGGGTCCTATAGGTCTTCCTCCTCCTCGTCGATTTCCAAGTTAACTACTTTCCCTTTGTCCTCCATCATTAACCTAGTGCGTAGTGGGTTTTGAGGGGACACACGCACAGGAATCATTGGTTGTTTGTCTTTCTTCGGCCTCGGCGTGTGCAGTGATTTAGGGATTTCCGCCACAATCCCAGTGCCTTCGGGGGCATCTTCTACGGTCAGGGCCTGCATGGCCTCATCGGTGGTTATCTCTATAATTTCCCTAGCTTCCTTCGATGCTAATATCTTGCTCATCCAAAAATCTCTCAGTCGCTCAATCAATGCTCTGCACAGGTCAAACAGGTCTCTACTCAGAATATGCTGGGCATAAAACAACTCAATTCACAAATGACCAAGTGTTGCTTTCTGGGCAACCCTTTGTAATTTATAACATCTTTTGAATTTGAATTTGACCGCTCCCCCCAAATCCAGTTCATTAATGCTCCCTTGGCGGCATATCTTCCCAAATCTTGCCCGTAAAGTGCATCTTCAATGTCTCCCACCCACTCTATTTGGTCTCAAGTCGAGCATCACATCATGAATAGTGACTCCAACGGTCACTTTCTAGCCAACCCACGCGGTAGCGCAACCCCCCTTACGCAGTCGCATATCTTTGCTCCTACACGCAGTTCCGACATCACACATCGTCCAGGTAGAGTAGTTTATAGTCCCACGCCTCCTTTCAACTTCCTGGAGCACTAAGACTATACTTCCCATGGTTAGTCAGGTGGCCACACCACTAGTATAGGGTTTCAGTCGATCATCCATCACTTCTCCTAGAAAACATCCACCTTTTATTGTTACTAGCTGCCTCATGCGCTTTACCATTTGCAGCATGCCACCATGGTTGATCTGTTTAGTAATATGCGGTCCAATCCAAGGCATCAACCTGATCAACTCTTGGCGGTAGTCCCCAAATTCGTCAATGTAATTGTGGGTATCCTGTTTTATCACCCTTGTCTTTTTATTGAGAAAACCTTCCTTTATCTCGTTCTCAAGCTTCTTAACTTATGCTTCCACCAGAGCACCTTTCTCCCTTAATCGCACCCTTTCCCTCATAAGTTCTTGGAGCCTAAAATCATCCTGTCAAATTTCTTCCTCATGTCCCAAATGTTTTACTTCATTCAGTTGCACAATCCCTTCTTCCAAGGCTTTGCGATCCATCATATCTACCAGCGCTGCTATGTGCAGACTATCATTTTATATTCTATGGGGATTACGGTGTTTACTCCATACTCCAGCCTCGGAGGTGCTTGATCCGCCAGTTTCTTGCACGTTGTCCTATAAGCCCACAGAACCGCTAGTACGTGTAGGTCCTAATCAGTCCATTGTGCATTGTGTACCTTGTTCAGTGCTTCGCATACTTTGTCAAAGGCTTTTGCATGGATAACTTTCTACCCACTTGTTGTTTCCATACTCTGTTGTTCCAACCTGAGAGGTCGTTCGCACAATTGCCTTGCTCGCACATGCTTAGTGACCATGTTTCTTAACACAAAGTCTGTATGCATCCGCGCAGGTTTTGTAACATATGCCTGCACCCATCTAGATAGGTGCATGCATGGATCGCTCCTTTCAGCCTTCTTATCTGTGAATCACATCTGAGGCTTGCCAAATCGTATGTGCATCATTCTCCTTCATTCGCGCCAGTCCTCAAAGCTTCCTTGGTGGGTACCCCACCACCTCACAAGCGTAGCGCGCAGTACTCATTTCAAAGCCTCGAAGCATTGCTATTCTAGCACCTCTCTTTCAAATCTATTCAGGAAGTCATCTACCTTGCTTAACCCATCATATGCAGGTAGATCCCTTACCTTCGTTGATATGTAGTGCAGTGATCTTGTCAACATGTTACAGTTCAGCATGGTTACCTCATGTAACTAGTTCTGCCTTCGCTCTATCTCTTCATCAGAATCCGATGTATAGGAGCTTTCGTGCTCCCATGAGATTCATCCATTTGTGGTTCGATTTACCCAGTCTTGCTCTCGCGCAGTTATATTGTAGATGTAGTCCAAGTCGTCATTGTTGTCGTAGTCGCACACTAGCTCCGTGTAGTGTGATCCTTCTGAAGGGTCCAAAGGTACAACTACGCGCAGAGACTTTTTCTCAAAAATCATCTTGCGCTTCTTCAGATTTATCACCCCATTCATGTCAGTGGCCCAATCAATTCCTAATAGCGTGGGGTAGGGATTGCTATCCTAAAAAATATATATCACCTCAAAATCTGCCAGCGTGCTTGCTCCTTCAATATCTATGGTCATTCCCTACAATATTCCCATAGGTAAGATCTTATGTTGGTTCGCTATTCGTAGTTGGATAGGAGACCATTGCAACATAGGCCTCCCCATGCACTCCCATGTTTGCTTCGGCAGAACATTCACGTCTGATCCTAGGTCCATAATCACTTGGTCCATCTCATATTCTCCAATTTGCACGTCAATCTCATCTGCCTTACCATCCTCATCGCGTGCTTTCCAATCTTCCAGACTACATGCAGTTCTCTTGGCATGGTCCTAGCGCATCTATTTATAAGTTCCTATAGCCCCTTTATAGCCTTGTTGTCACGCAACAACTTCATACATGTTTCCAGGAACGTCGTGAGCATCGATGGGTCCATTTCTGGCTCCGGTCTATCTTTGCTTCTTGAAGTGGAGGCATCGGCGAAGCTCTTCCTAGCTTCCATGAAGGTTTTCTTAGCGCACTCCAAATCAAACTCTGGTTCTTTCATCGGAGCCTTGCAAACCCAACTACTATCTTTAAGCTACTTGACTTTATCATCCCCTGTTGTAATTCCACTTCGGAGCACAATGTTCACATTAGGGTCTTCCTCATGTGGCTCAGAACTCATCATTTGCAAGTTCTGAGTCGGGGGAGGTTGGAGCGCTCCTTTATCGTGCAACCTCGCTATTAGTGTGGGGAAATCCTCCATCTTGTGATAAAAAAATGTACAATACAAGCATGACAGACGTGTTAGATTCGTAAAATCGCGGGCATAATGTCCTGGCCTTCCGCAATTGTAATATATTAGCTATCTGCGACCTCTTCCAAGTCGTCCTCCACCTCATCCTCGTCCGCACCCCTGAAATCTAGTTTGCGCCATCCCTGCATTTTGGTCAAGGGGCCATGTTTCGACCTGAAATCTGTAGGTGCGAGTCCTATCCATCATCAATTCATAACTCCTACAAGTGCGTTCATCATGTCCCACTGATCTATAGAAATTAAAAAACAACTGTTGTGAATTTTGTGTGTACTTCTGCAACAAATGGCAGTTGTTTGTAGCATGCTTTCCCCCTATTTGACAAATCGTGCAGCATAATGCAAGCGTCGTGCTAGGTCCTGCTTGTGCCTCTGGTCTCAATGACATTGGTCCTCCTCCCGCAAGGTAATTCACGAACATTGGGTATTGTTCTTTGTCATGTCCCTGACCCTTCCACTTTACGCACTATACCTCGTTGCGCACTTCTGAGCGAATTGTCCTGCCTTGTTTCAGACTCTGCATCTCAAAGCACAAGGTTTTCAACTATACGTGGATCTGCTGAACTCCCAGGTTAGGATCTTGTATCGAGGTTCATGCAGTCTCATTGCGATCTCCAAGGCCTCGGCCTGAGTCGTTAGCCTCTGTTGTGACAACGCGTTCCTTAAATGTGGTGTTAGCAATGCTACAAACCATTCGTGGTGCTGTCCATTCGTCAAAGTCATGTTAGCTTCACGAATTGTGCACTTCAGTCTCTGATCCAGCTCCCAACTAGTCTCGCCTGGTAGCATCGTGATTTCCTTGAACCCAATGATCGACTGTGCCTCTGACTTCAGCCTGCTAAATTCTTTGTTTAGCACAGTTTGGATATCTGTGATCCTCGCATTTGGATTGTCATTGGAATGCTTAATATAACAGGTCAAGTCGCAATCCTATAGAGCACTGACCAATGTTGTTTTCTTTATATTGTCATCTGCAACTCCCTGCACTTCCCATACAACTTTTATCACGAACCAAAATTGGTTCAAATCTTCATTTCCTACTCCCTTGAACACTGGCAACTTGATTGCGCTTACCATATTGACTCGCGGTGGTGGCGGAGGTGGTATGGGTGAAGATGGGGGTGAAGATAGTGAAACTGGCCGTGGTGTGGGTGGGGATGGTATGCGCAGAATCCTTTGTCTTATCAAATTGATCGCACTTCTTAGTGAGACCTTAAGGAGCTCTTCCTCGTCCCCTCGCGGAGGTGAAATCAAGGGGCTAGTTTCTAGTTCTGCACTACCTTTGTTTCTATAAATTCTCCCACTTCGCATAGCCCCAAACATCAATTTATTTGCATAACCCACTTTTTTCACACAGTAGCATTTTAATCCAAGTGTTCAAAGACTTAATGTACTTACCTCGCAGTCCTTTAAGGAAGCGTCGTTCTACCTCACTATAGCTTACTAAAGTGTCTATAGCAAACTTAGTGATGAATCCTCTTATAATTCGATCATGCTAGTGATCAACAATGCACACAATCTTATCCTTTGATGCTTCCAATCCGCGCACCAATTCTGGGGTCCAAACAATAGGCCTGTCGAGCTTGCACCTTCCTTGGCTATTTGCTAGCTTCACGATCCACTCATATAGCTTAGTAGGGAAAGATGCGAAGAAAATTTCGTGGATCTCTGTGTACAAGTAGCAGTCTAACAACTCTTCTTTTGATAGTCACATATTCTTGTTCTCTTGTGCTGCAAACTCGAGAATCTTCCTATCCAACCAATATTCAATTCCATTCTTAGTTGGATTCCAGTGATACGACATCAAACATCTCTATGCACATCATTGTCCCAACAACGGAACCATTTGTTGGCTTGTTGGGGCGTAACCCAGGGTTGGAGTTAATTAGCCAAACAAATCCCTATACTACTGGCCCTTTTAGTAACATTCCACGAAGCGCGGATTGAGGTCTCACCTGAAGTAGTATGGGGGGTGCTCGAACTAGGTTTCCGCACCCTTGAGATGTTTGAGGATTTGATTGGGTCCGACTGTTAGTCCCTTCATGCAGGTTACTTTGCACACTTCCCTGGCCCTCGCGCCCTGATATACTCACCTTCATGAAGCCCTAACTAGGGGCTATGGGGCTTCTGCGCTACTGGAGTAGCGCTCTGTACTAAGTCCCTAAGTCACACCCGAGATCTTACTTATCTTCTTATACCAGTTATTTATCTTCGCGTATATGGATGCCTGGTGTTATATTTATTTATACAACATGTTTATATAAGTTCACGCAACAAACAAACAATAAACTTGCAATTCATCCCCAATAATACATCAAACAGGAAAAGATACACAGAAATATGATAAAAATTCTCTTTATTAATGCTTCCAACGGTTACAGACTCGACCTGCCTTGCGCACTCAGCTGTAGGGGTCCACGCACTCAGCTGCAGACTACTAGGCCTCTGCGCACTCAGCTGCAGAGCCTTCTCCTAATCTACAACCCAAAGACACGATTTACACTTGACTCAACGCTTCATCAATCCCTTAGACTCATCATCCTTTTATCTATCTTCTTTCTACACTTAGAGCCTCGCTCTATTTATACAATCCCATGGTTTGCGGACCATGGGTAGATATTTCAAACCGACATTACATTACAAAACCAAAGGCAGACAACCCTGTGACTCTATTATGACTTCACGCTCCACACCCACAAATCACAGAGTCTTTACAATGGACTTAATCAAAACTTGGGATTTAAGCCCCAAAACATACCTTGGGGGAGTTCCACGCCCAACACAACCATAACATTAAAGATAAAATATTGTGACTTACAAAAACCTTAAAATTTTGATAATTTTGTAATCATCGAATTAAAACCAAATATGGCTACAAAAAACCTTAAGTTTTTGATATATTTCAGCCATGGCATTATGGAAAAATTATGATTTAAAACAACTTTAAAAATTAACCCCTGAATGAAAGAGTCATTATACCAAGATTAATTTCTTTTTTAAATGCTAAAAGTATATCTATTTTAAAATCTTAGCCTAAGACAACTTGACACATTGCAACGAAAAATTAAAAATAAACCATCAAATTGACATGTGGTGTAGTCAAACTCAACCTATTGCAATGAAATCTTAAAAATCAACCATGAAATTGATACGTTGTGGGGCAGACTAGTCCATTATAATGGTAACTTTAAAATCAACTATCAAATTGACACATAATGATGTCGGGTTGCTAGTTGATGATCGACATGAGCCCTACTACAAAAAATAAAATAATAAATAAGCAGATAAATAAAAAAAATGAAAAATACAAAACAAAACAAAAATTAAAAGTAAAACAAAAACACAAAAAGTTATAAAAAATAACATCTAATAAATAAAAAATATATTAAATCATAAAAAAAATTAAGAGACAAA
>APFE030760387.1:67413-91830 GCA_000404065.3 Pinus taeda | reverse complement strand
GTTAATGTCCACTGAGACCAAACTTTGGTCTATCGGACCTAAAGAAACAAATTATTTAGTTTGATTTAAGATTTTATTGCTATCCTCAAAAAGCTTGGAGAGAAGCCTTCCAAGCTCACTATAATTTTGACATCGTAAAAGGCTAGGAAGGTTAGTATTGCGACAAAGATTATGAAACTGAGTTCTAATGTGGTTGTATGCGGGGCACTCTAAGAGGAAGTGGTTTTCATCCTCAATGTTCCTATTCTCACAAAGATGGCAAATCCTTTCCATCCATGGTGTTTTGGGAACTGCCCAGCGACCTGTTTCACTATGGAGCTCATGAGATTTCGTTCTAATCTTCGCTATATTAATTTTCTTCTTTGATCTAGCTAAAACAGAGAGATACTTTTGATCTTCTAGGGTGGGGTTGATGACCTTCTTATAATAACTTAATTTTTTTTTAGCTGCTAAATCTTTCTCACACCACATTTTTTCTTTCAACTTAGAAGTAACAATATTTTTAATGTTATTAATGTTTTGCAATGCATCATTCTCGTTGATCTCCCAATGGTTTAACCAAGCCCTTGTGTATTTATACCACCCTCGCTTGAGCCTTAGGTGGTTTTGGCTAGAATTTAAAGCTAGCTTAGGAAGTCTATGATCTCCTATGTTATTGAGCTTGTGCTTGTACAACAGAAGTCTAGTCATAGCTAGGCTCTCGGTAGGGGAAAGACCTAATTCTATAAGGAGAATAGGGTAGGGTGTATTGCTTTTAATTTTTAGGTTATACGTTATAAAGCGCTTCTGGATTTGCTCAATCTTTCTCCAGGATTCTCTAGAGATGCTGCAACCCCAAACCTCACATCCATATAAGATAACAGGAGTGACTAAAGTTTCAAAGAGGAACTTCTTTTTATCCCACATTATGAGGTTTGTCCTTTTACAATAATTTTCAAGACCAAAATAAGCTTTCCACCCCCCATTAATCCTTTTATCAATGCTATAGTTCCAGTTGAGCTTGTGATGAATATCAATTCCAAAGTACTTGTAAGAATACACTTCCTCCAAGTTATTATTGTCATACATAAAATTAGTGTATGTGTCCTTCTTGGATTTGATAATCATAAATTTTGTTTTGCCAGTGTTAACAGTAATACCTATGGTAGAGTAGAAATCCTTAAGAAGCCTAAGTTTCTTATCAAGATCAGATGGACACCTTGCGAGGAGAAAAATATCGTTAGCATAGAGAAGAAGGATAACGACTATCCTAGCTAAGATCGTGCCAACACATCCTGCTTTCTCTAGATAACCTTTGAGCTTGTCAATGTAAATGCCAAAAGGGTAGGGGAGAGGGGGTGACCTTGTTTAACTCCGATATTACACTTAATATCTTTCAACCTCCCCTCATTGCTCTTTAGCTTGGAAATTACATTCTCGTATAACCTAATAGCGACAGCTCTCAACTTGAAAGGAACCTTTAGTTCTTCTAATCCATTCCAAAGGTTGTTTCTAGGAACCGTATCGAAAGCCTTTCTAAAGTCCACAAAGCAACAAAGGAGATTGGATTTATCATTACAACATTCCTCCACAATGATCCTAAGCGTAACAAGGTGGTCTGTTGTTGAGTTATGCCTTCTAAAACCCGCTTGGCCTTTAGCCCACTTACCTTCACTTTCAAGCCATATGCTCAACTTCTTTTCCAAAATACTACCATATAACTTAGCTAAGAGAGGGTTGATCATAATTTTCCGATAATTAGAGGGGTTATTTGTATCCCCATTTTTAAAAATAGGGATAATGAGGCTCTCAGTCCATAGCTTAGGGAACCCTTGCTTGACTGCTTGATTGAAAAATTTGTGGATGTGGGGGATGAGGACAAGGCCTCCAATTTTTAAGATTTCCGCCTCATAACCTTCAATGTCCTTAGCTTTCCCATTAGCCAGGTGTTTAACCCCAAAATCAATGTCTTCTAGAGAGAAAACTTCTTTTGTTGCGAGCAGGGTTTCAAAGTTATCCATGACATTTGGAGAATCATAGAGATTTTTAAGATAGGAATTCCAATCGTGTAAAGCAATTTTATTATTATCTTTAGTTTTCCTAGTCAGAATCTGCCTCCAAAAATTCCTAGGAGCTACCTTAGAGAGGTGTAAGAGATTCTCTTGTCTTTTACAAATGTATTGCCTCTTTTTTCTTTTAGTTAGGGCTTTGTATATTTTTATCTTGCCCATTTTAAGAGATTCATTAACAGCTTCCTTAATTTCTCTCCTCGCCCTTTTACAATCTTTGTCATACCATGGGTTGGTTTTGCTATTTCTTTTATTATTTGAAACTTCAATTGAGAACTTGTTAATAGAATATGAGAGGGTTGTCGTAAAATTATGATAGAGGTCTTCTATGTTGTCTATACTAGATAAAGGAAGCAAATTAGTTTTAACTCTTTTAGAAAGAGATCGTTTTTATTTCTATCAAATATTAAGTTCTTTTGGCTATAAGGATTATTTTCTATGGGATCTCTATGCATGACAAGGTTGAGAGTTATAAGTAAAGGCCTATGATCAGGGTCAGGCTTGTGGTCATTTAAGATGTCAAAATTTATTATTTTGTTGTATAAAGGGAGATCGGAAATAACATAGTCTACCGCGCTGCTACCAAGCCCATGGATGCAGGTCATCTGGCTAGAATTGGGCCACTTCTTTAGACCATTGCAAATTATTAGATCCTGAGCACTATAGAGCTTGACTAGCTCCAACCCAAACAGATTCTCCCTGAGGTCTTTAGAGCTCCTTTTGTACCTATTAGCCAGAGTAGGGTCTTCGTCCAACCAAAGAGGATTAGGGTTGGAATGATTGCTTAGGATAATAGCTTGTTTGCTTGAAGTTCGAGCATTAAAGTCACCCATTAAAAGGATATTACTTTCATTCCCTAGGCTAGAAATATCATTCTCCAAACCATTGTAAGGACTATTTTTATCTAGATTCTTCTTCCTATAGAAGTTAGAATTGATGGAGGGAAATAACATGTTGCTATCTAGGTATTTTTATTATTAATGTCAGTGATCTCTATCCATCTATATTGGTTGTAAGGGTCGTTTTTATAAATCCTAGCATGGGGTCATTTTTAAATTTAAAAATCTTTTATTAAAATAAAAAATAGCCTTCGGCTCCTTACTTAGCCAGGTTCAATTCCATGAAATCCCTTAAAAAGAAAAAAACACATATTTGGAAATCAATTAAATAAACAAACATGTTAGGATGAAAAAAAGAAGAGGAATAAGATAACTAGAACAATTTTTAAATAATCAACATTTAAAAAAAATTGTGCATACTTAGGACATCAGAAAATTTAAGTGTAAAAAATGTGCCTTAAAAAAATGATGATTTTCTAATTCGCATAAAAATCACAAACATTTTAGAAAAATTATCCACACTCAATATATTAGAAAATTTAAAGCGTCAAAAATAAGTCCTCTAAAAAAAGGGGTTGATGTTGCATTAACACTTTTCAAAATCAGTATGAAAATCGTCAACATTTAAAAAAAATTGTTCATACTTGATACATAAAAAAAAAATAAAGTGTTAAAAATATGCTCCAAAAAACAAAGGTTGATGTTACATCAACACTTTTCAAAATCAACATGAAAATCACTAACATTTAAAAAAAAAGTTCATAAGAAAATTTAAAGTGTCAAAAATTTATTCTAAAAAAAATGTGTATTATGAATCACCACTTTTCAAAATCGGATGACTTTTTTGCTACCTCAAAAAAATGGGTAATTGGTCATTATCTCGTTTGATCAGTAACTATGTTTATGGTATATCATATATAAGAAAAATAAGGATTTCTTGATGAAATTGATCCCATGGAAGTTGAAAAGTATAGGATTTTCATGGAATTCTCATCCATTGGTACATTAGGAGGATCAATATTTACTATGGATTCGGTAATCCCCTGAACCCACTCTGTAAAAAAGGGAAAGGTCCTCAACTATGGGGTTGGATGCTTCATTATGGTGGGATTTCAACTCATGAATGATAATAAGGGTATTTTGGAATTGGAGTAGCCTTGGACAATGGTGAGAATAATGGCCATACATATTACATAAAGTATATGGATGGTTTGTGCATAAATACTTGATTCATTTGGATGAATTAGAAAGAGTCGATTGAACCATAGGGATGGATTAGTTAGACTCCAGATCATCCACATTAACAAGTTCCTTGAGTTTTGGAAGGAAAAGACAATAATTTGATAGCATGGCTAAGGAGTTTGCATAAAGAAAATGGAAGCAGGGCTTTAGGCATAGTGCTTTGGGTGATCATGGTGGCTTCAACATTATTGTTTCCTCCTCTCCACTTGGCTTTTCCCCCTTTGTCAACTCCTTTCCCAACATGGGTAGGACTTGGTTGGGCTTGCATATATGTCATTATGGATATAGGAGTAGTGGATATTGACTAAATAAGGGTTAATGCTAAATAAGGATTTTGTGTAGAGGAAAATGCAGAGGTGGGAAGATCCAAGTACCAAACTGGAATCCTCAGGGTAAGGTTAGTTAAATTCAACGTGGTCATGACTAGTGTACTCATTATTCTAGGTGGTGTAAATAGGAAAGGGATTTGGCTAGAATAATAGTGTATAGGGGGGATTCCCTTAGACACAAATGTTGAAGATACAAGAGTGGTATGTTAAGTAGATGACTATAAGGATGAACCCACATGATGATTAAGAGTCTAGGAGGAGGACAACATGCACACTTGAGTTGAGCTTAGTGGATTACTGATAGGTGGAGGAATATAATAAGAATTAAGAAAGGTATATTCTTTATAGACCTAAGGGATAATGTTAGAAATGGAATAGATGGCTTGATTCCCACCCATGGAAGAAGTGACATAATCTCAAGGTTGATCTGAGTTTTAGGATCATGATACCTTAGATAGTTTATGGTGACTATATTCCCATTATGAGGGAAGATCATGGTATATTTATGCACTAAAGAAAAATATACCTTCATGGTATACATAAAACTACAACCCAAGAGAAGTTTATAGTCTACTGGGGCATCTATAGTTATGTCATCAAGAAAGACTTTCTTTCTTGTCACTTGGTTGGGAAAATTCAAGTACAACCCTTTAGGATGAGAGAGTATATCATTGTACATATAGAAGGTGATCATGGATAGACCCTAAATTCTTCTAGAATGGGTGACCCTAAATTCTTCTAGAATTGGGTAGACATCGCATAGGTGGAGGCACCTTCATTAAATACACCATTGAATGATGAAATTCTTGATGGATACTAGAACTTGAAAGGCCACAAAATGGGGTAAACAAGGGGATTGGATTTTTCAATGTCAAAGATAATCATCTAATATTCCAAAGGGTAAAAAATGTCATAAAGTAGAGAGTAAAGCCTTCCTTTGTGTTGGACATATTTAGATGAATTCTAAAGCCAACATAGTAGCAAGGGATTGAGTCGGGTCATCAATTCTACTATTGTGGGTAGCATGTGCACAGACATTAGGTACATTTCATCTCAATAGGATCTTTGGTATCTTAGGTTTTGGATCAACATTAGGTCAAGGTATGTGAAAAGTTCCATCATTGGATGAACGAGCTTTTATAAACTAGGCCTATTGGGTCTCAGCTGGTGGACCATATTAATGGGATTGAGTGGCCAAGTTGATATTAGCCATATCCATGTATATCATTTGGTAAGTCCCATTTCTAGGGTGGTTAGGAATGGGGGGTGGTGCAAAAATGTTGGCTTATGGTATGGTCACATACCCCTCTATAGGGAATTGGTTCCTTAACAAAACTAGTTGTAAGGACAAGCGTTGGGTGGAAGAAAGTGGTGGCTAATTAAGACACTTGGAAACCTATGTTTCCTACCAAATATGACACACCATTGGTAAGAGAGGGAAGTTATGTGTGTAATTTCCATAGACACCACAATTGGAACAATGATTATTGGTACAAAGTTTCTTCCCCTAATTAGACCATAATTTATTTTCTTGGCCTTGGGGGTTAGTATTTGGGTTTTACTTAGAATTCACATTAGGTTATTAATCATGTTTCCCTTGGTTTTGTGCATTTTATTTCCCCTTCACCTAATTCTTCTTCTTTAGATTTGATTTAGGAGGGTTAGGAACATTTTTGTAGGCATACAATTATTCATATAGGGAAGTTTTAGGTTGACTAATGGGAGCTTGGGTTACAATTATTTAAGGGATTGTGACACCTTGTTGTGTTCTAAGGAATGAATAATATATATTCAATAGTACCCTTGTATAAGTAAGACTCGTACAAGCTTGCCTAGGCACATGGGGATGCAAATGGGGAGAATCATATTACATTAAAGTACTAACTTAAGAAGAGGAACAAGATGGATCTAGAGGTGGATAGGAGTAAGAGGTACTCACACCACGATAAGGTTTACCATATCTACTAGGGCATGGGGGGTTGGGAAGTGGTTGGTTGTAAGATATATATTTGGTAACGCCATCAACCACATGGGATGTTCTTGGTGTTAAAATGTCACCTAAGCAAGAGTGAGGTAAATTAGGAAGGATGATATATAAATACTTTGACTAGGCATAAATAAGATCATATTTTTGGTGTTATAGGCCATTTTGTCACATCCGATCAATAAGCCTACTAATGGATCTATCAACATCCTATTCCCCCTTTACATCATCATTGCACAAATCCTTATGCATGACTCTCTCATTCCCCAGAGTTTCTGCCCTAAAATATATCATCTGAGCCAGTTTTAGGACCAATTCTCCCTAGCCTCTTGCTGGAATATGTTCACCTACAAGTTTATCCATTGTATCATGTGTTGATCACCTACAGTTTTCTCGCCTTTTAAACTGCATTGTTTCTAGAAATTTGGGAAAAAGAGAAAAATTACGGAAGCCTCCTATTCTAGAAGCTTCTAGAATTTGTTACAACCATTTACCTAAGTGTTGTAGCGGCTATAACCACCCTCCAAAATTTTTCCTTAGCTTCGTTTCAAAGCCTCCCTACCAAGCTTTCATAACATCATGTCTTACCTTGTCAACTACACAAGATTTAGTAATTTTCTTGCAGAATGACAGCTTGTCCATCAAAGCTTGTTGCATCCCCCTCACAAGCTGTTTCACCGGACTTGGTCTAGTTGCAGGCTAAGCAACTCCCTCATGAAATTGAGCAATTCTGGAGGGGAACCAATGTTCCCTCTAGAAATTGTGTAATTCTGTTTGGAAGCTTGTTGGGCTCCATAATTGCGCAAATCTGCCTGTACTATTCACTGGAAAAATTTGTAATTCCTCTTAGCAGGACTGCTCAGCCCATAAATTGCACAATCTTGGGCAGCAGTTAGTTGCTCTGACCAGAAATTGTGCAATCTCCTTGGGCATCTAGGTTAGCTCGCTCCCAAAAATGCACATTTTTTCCTCCCAATTGAGTAGACTGTCGCTTGTGCAGTTGAGTTGACCGGTTCCCTCTGGGATAGAGAAAATCTGATTTGCATGCATGGGTTTTTCCTCCCAAGGAAGCATGCAAAGCATCCCTTGTTTTAGGGATCTATTTTTAGTAGTGGAGGTTACATGCAAGGATCATTTTAGAAAGCTCCCACTAAGTGTCGCTTTCCCTAGATTTGTTGCATGCACATCGCAACCTCAATTTATCGAAACTCATCAACCGAACATTGTAGAGGTCATTCCTCACATTGATCTTGTAGATTTGACATCCCACATTGAATCTAGGAGTCATCGGCACATTCATCTCAGCTGTTTTGGGGTCAGCTTGCTTTTCATGTCTCGCATTGCGTTTTTGGCGCTTTTTGTGTTTCGCTTTGTATGAATGTTTTCTGCTTGATTTCAGTGAGTGCTCGCTGTTGTTTTGATACATACTAGCTTGTACTAGCATCGTTTTAGTTTTCATTAACATCTCACTTTTGTTGCATGCATGACATTGTTTTGCACAAACGGTCACCGTTGCGGCGACTTGCTTCACACACATGCATGCTTTCCCATTTTTTGAATCCTGCACTTGTTGTTTGCATGAATGATCATTCATTCTTGTTTGCACTCATCTCATCATGCTTTCACACTTCTCATTTTTTTAGCACCCATTTTCCGGACTGGGTTGCCTTGGCCCAAACCGTGCCTTGCCCGGCTAGCTCTACGCATTTTCGGAAGCGAAGGCTCTGCCTTCCCTCCAGAAATTGTGTAAGTCTAGCTAGACACTGACCTCTAGGCTTGCATTGCACAATTCTTGGAGGCAGTGTCCTGTTGGCCCCAGAAACAACGCAATGCAGTTTGCTGGTTGCATGTCACTACTGACTGAAATTGTGCATTGAACCATTTCAGTCCTCAGTAGGCTAGGCTAGACTGTGCATTGCGTACTTCCAACAGTTAGTCATCCTCCTCATAGCTCGCACTGTGCCTTGCGTATTTTTGGCAGTTAGTCTCCCGACCTTCCTGCAGAAATTGTGTAACCTTCATGATCAGTCACACAAGTATGTTGCAAGTTAGTTCTTAAGTTCGTTTTGGTTTTCGACTGACAGATTGTTTTCAATGAGTGTTTCCATGTCTCAAGGTATCGTAGGTGTTCATCTGCCTATCAGCAACACAAGTACAATGGCCTTCAAGAGAGCAAAGTCAAAGGACACCGTTGAGAACACAACGTGGGTTGTAGCCAAGCTAGTGTCTATGAGCTTGCCTACCTATGAAGAAAACAAGTTGTTTGTAGACAAAGGCATCAAGATAATATGGCAGCAACATCACAATGATCAGCATCACAACGAGCAACACCATTAGCAGAAACAGAAGGCAACACACCCGCATGTGGCGAATGCAAGAGGAATATTGTTGCAAGCTCAAGCAGATCCACTTGTGATGAAGGAAACTTTGGAGATTGAGGCTATGAGGTGGTGGCACGACAATACAACCGCGTGAGAGAAAAGAAAAGAACAAAGAAGGAGTTACAGGTGGTGAAGCAGCAACTGAAGGAAGAACAGGAGCCGCACAGATGAGAGGATGAGTTGCAGCAGGAATAGGTACAAAAGGGGGCAGAACATGCATAGACAGATGAAACTGTACCTGTACAAGTTATATATCCATCCCAGTAGCTGGCACAGAGTAAACATGGTGAGTGGTGTTGTTGATTGCATGCAAGGGAATTTAGCAGCATGCATGTCGTTGTGCACACGCATGCGATCCAACCCATATAATACACTCACTGAGGTGAAGACAAGAACCAAGTCCAATTGGAGTTGAACATGCAGTTGACAGTTGATGCACATGACCACTAGCACACACTGGAAGATCAACATGGACAATATGCATCAGTGTGTTTCCGGTTCGGCCGCACCCAAGAAGACCATGCACATGCTAGTAGACGAGTTGGATGGGGGAGCCATACCAATGCACCCGAATGCAACAGAGGCAATAGTTCGCTTCAACAAGATGTCACCATGGAGCGCATGCACACCATCATGGACGACCAAGCTTGGCATCAGCTCACGACCTTCACCATCACAAGCATGTCAAAGAGTTGGTCTCACCACAACGGACCGAGTTTCAGTGATGTCTTGCATGGCTTGCTCAAGCCATTTTGTCTCACATGGGTACATGTGCATTGTAATGTAACGTCTTCTCAAGTGGAATTTCAAGTGTCGATAGTTGGATGTAACAGTCATAGAGTAGATAAAGAGTCATGAGGGTGGATGAACTATCACAAAGGGGAATGTCAAGGGTCACCCCACCCTTTGCTATAAATAAAACCTCATAACTCATTGTAAAGGCTTTTGGTTAGTCAAGCTTTCGATAGGACTATCTTAGAGAAAGATTGGACAATGTTGTAACAAGCCTTGGCTTTTCGACTACGCAAAGCTAGTACATCTCTTTGGAGGAGTAGGTGGTTGAGGTTGTAATGTTTTTCTATCGGAACTAGTGGTTGGACATGGATGTATTGTATGATTGGAACTTACACTTCTTAATATAACAGAGCTAGCATGTTTCATGCATATGTTGTATTGTATTATATGTTATATGGTTTACTCCAAATGATATATGTATTTATTTGCTTAGGCATGCATGTATGGACTATTTTGTATAAGTATGTATGAATATTTCTGAAAGGTGTTGTTGGTTTAACCATCACTTTGGATTGCTTGCTAACTTGCTTTCTAGCTTGTTTTGCATCTTCCCCCGTGTGTTCCCTTCCAAGCCACATACTATTACAGGTTTCCAAGGGGTGCGCTCACTTCACTCTTAGTGTGTTAGAACCTCTCATGCACCTTCCTTGACTTACTGCAGTTTTCACACCCTTGCTACCAACAGGGACATCTTACTTGCCTCTGTGCGAAATCACATTCAAGACATTATCGTATGACCCACTGCTGGGATTCCTACAACAAATGGTCTAAGGTCTAATTGGGACTTCTTACCGGGGAGATCCCCTTACATGTTGGCGGGTCTAGCACCGTCAACATTTTGGCGCTAAAAAGAAGGCCATATGACAAGCTAAGCCCTCACATCCGTTTTGAATCTCTACATATCTATCATTACTAACTACTGAATTCCTCTTCGGAGTGTATGTCTTATGGCCTAGCGGTAAGAGCCAATTTTCGATTTTAATTTTTTATATTTTAATTTTGAATTTTAAATTTTTATATTTTAAATTTTAATTAAAATATTATCAAATTTTAAATAATACTTTGAAATTGGTATCTAATCCAAACTCAGATAAAATTCCACTTATCCAATGTTTCAAAATAATAACACATCCTATTCTTTGGAAGCAACAATATACATTACTTAACAAATTAACAATGCAACCACTTTAAGAAGGGATCATATATGAAACTCTTCATCTCACTTAACATCAGACAACTAATGTTCCTCTCTATTGCAACTTTCTATCTCGGCCTATACCAACCAGATTTTTTAAATTTGATTGTGGTAGGTTTTTACCCCAATGGTTACATGCGTGAAGGTGTTGCTACCGTGATACCCACAAAATATATAACACAAATATATCATGACAACAAACAAAAATTGCCTGAAAATATTCATCGTTGTGATCATATCATTTATATGCTCAATATTTCTGTCGGTACTAGAAAATGACCCATACCATAAAATTTATCAGCAAAAAAATCACACTACACATGGAAGGTAAATTGTCTCCTTTTTATTTAGAATAACATTACTTTACAATAAAAATCACGAAGCAAACACACATTGCAGATCTATATTGAGGTCATGTTGCAGGGCAAATGTCAATCAGCAAATTATATATACAAATCCTGTCCTAATTCATTTTATTCTTTTTATGATTCTTGCCATCAATCTTATGATGGATACTGTGAAAATTCCTTTTCGTGGATTCCTCGCACAGGAAAGCAGCATCGGCGTTGTTGTCACTGCAGTACAGACACGGATGCTGTGAGTACCCTTCTTTCACAAGCGATTTTCTTGTACCCAAAACCAATTCCCTGTTGCTGATGGGCTTCCCGTGCTGTTCAAGAATTGTCTGAATTGCGTTACTGAATGCTCCATACGCTTTCTTGGGATCACCTGTAGGGCAGGCGTCCGCAGATGTCTGGTTAGTTTGGCATCCGCTCAATAGAATACCCATGTCCTCATCTATACGATACTGCAGCTCCTCACGATCGTCTACAAGTTAGATTTTCTTCACTCCCTTTTCGGCCTTCACGACAGAGGCATTTGTATTAATAAGCCTCTTAACTTTGGGGCTGTATTTATCACCGAAAAGTTGAAAGAGAGCGATTGTGATTTTATGAGCCTCCATTTCATCTTCTCCAATCTTTTCTCTTAGGACTTCCAGTAACGAGTCCAAAGGCAAGAACTTGCTCTTTGAAGAATGTAGGGTTGATTTTTCTAGATCTGTTAATGATCTCGAATGAACATGAGGACCAATTTACTCCTCTTTGTTAATTAGGCTTCCATTGTGATTGGAGTCCGACACCATAGTGAAATTTGCCCCCATAGGAACCTTATTCACTGTAAACCTGAAGTCCTCATCTTCTTGCATACATATGATAATTCAGTACTACTAGTAATGAGGAAATTAAGTCATAAACATTAATGAGAAACAGTAATTCAGATATGATTAAAAAATTACTAGATTAGGAGAAATGTTTGTTGTACCTGTAACAAGAATGAAATCGCATGGGACAATACACTCGTCATTGTGGGAGGACTTGTGCATGTGAGTGAGAGTGTTGTGGCCGCTACAGTGAAAGAAGAGGATGTCTCTGGATTTGGCATGACGAACCATGGCGAGGAGAGCCGAACAAATGTTTGCTCCTGTGGGATTTGTATATGTTTCTGTCGGAAAGGTGGAGGAGACAAAGCACAAATAATTGGCACATAAAACACGCGTTGATGCTCTTCTATTGATCACAGAAAACATGATTATTAGAGTGAACCCAGTGAAGGGTATTTAACTCTTTTCCAACTAACGACTTACCAAAAATATCTTGACATACAAGCACACACTAAAAGGCATCTATCGCTTGACTTGACTCAACACTCAAACACTCAACCCTCAATCACTCAGTTCACTGACTCTCTATGTTTAGCCAACTCTACATGTGGGAGTAATTACAATTTCTAATGCCCCCCTTAATTACGACCATATGACTCAACATAACTTAACTTGAATCGATTATCTCTCAAACATGCTTGCTGGTCTATGTGTCAACTAGGCTTACAATGACTCAAGACTTTCACAATTATGCATTTTATTTTTTTCTTCTTCTAAATTTTATATCCTCGAAATTGCTTCATTCTTTGTTGAACTTTCTTGTTGTAGGGTTTATTTACTTGTTGTTGCTGCAATTTTTCTTTGAATTGTTCTGAAAAACAATTGGATCATGTCTTCTACACCTTCCTCTTCAAATATTCGTTCAACTATGGATTGTTGCCACAATATTGCATCTTCAAACTGTCTTCTTTGCTCTTCTTCTTGCACTTCATATGCCTGTCTTTCTTTTTGCCATATTTTCGGATAGACAAATCGCATCTCTGCTTGACTCCATTGTTGAAAAATGGTTTCAATGCATTCATCTTTGTCTTTCATATCATTCTTTTCAGTTTCATCATCAAGTACCGCAACTTTTTTCCTATAATCTGCATGCTCAAGATCATTATTCACCATTTCATTCAATTCTTTTATTTCAGCTGCTGCTTTAAGACTCGCATCAATTTGTTCTATTGATTTCTGAATCCATTCTTCAATGAGTTTCAAATATGCATCAAAATTATTAACAACCTTGCTATCAACTTCTGCTCCCATGCTATTTTGAACACTTACATATTCAAAAGCAATGTTAAAAACATCTTTAATATGACTCTCTTTAGTGAGAGCTTCCTGCTCTACATATGCCTTCTTTTCAACTTCATGGAGGTTGTCTTCCACTATTATGTTGTTAGTGGATATTCTCATAAAAAACTCTTCAATCACTTTATCACGTTCTTGATCATCAACTCCTGCTAGATTACATACTGCTTCATGAGCAGTACCAACTGCTTCATATCTTGCCGCCACAGTGGCAGCCTCAACCTTCAATGTTTCATCGAACATTTCACTTACCATATTGCCATAATCAATCTCTGTTTCAAAAAAGAAATCACACATAACATCAACATAATGTTCATCCACACTATGGTGGGATATCCGAGCATACATGTGCTCATTGTCAAATTTATTGACAATTTCAACTTCACCAAATCTATCAGTTGCAACTAAGTTCACCAATTCACATATAACTTTGCAGTCATCATCCACATGTGTCTCATCCTAGTGGGATTCACCATCATCTGTATCATCCACATTACAGTGCAATCCTTGAGCATATATTTGCTCTTGCTTTATTTCACACATAGAGGCTTCAACTTCTCTCTTTGCAATCTTTGTTGCATCTTTTGTATCCATATGCATGCTTTCATAATGGGTTTCAATTTTATAGTCTTGACAACCATCATCCACTTTTGAGTCGGGTTCTCTAAGCTCTATTTTCCTCTCAGAGTTTTGTTCATATACTTTTAGATCTGCGGTTGACTTCTTTTCTTGTGACATAACCTGATGTTGCATGTCTCTCCCCCTTGCACCAAACTCTCCTTCCAAGAACTTCCATGCTTCCTTGGAAGTTGTAGCTTTTGCTACCTTGGACAAACACTTCTCATCTAATTCCTGTTTTATAAAATTCAATGCTAAAGCATCAAATCACATGCTTCATTATATGGTTTATTAGACCCATATTCAATTAACTCTTTAGCTCTAAGAAAAGTTAACATCTTGATAACGTAATGATCAAAATATTTCCCTGTAAACATAGGACTCGGTGGTAGCAGTTCAACGCTACACTAATCACCTTGGATTTCTTTTTTGTCTTCTACTAGACTTCTTAGTTTCTCAGCTGCGGCTTGAACCTCTTTAACCATGACAATGATTTTTTCCTCTTCTTTTCTATTTCTTTTCTTAATATGCTTCAGTCGCCCTTTGTGACCCATGAATATCGTCTTTTCTTCTATTTATAATTTATTTCTTGATTGCATGATACTATCTTCCATATCGCCCTCGAAAAAAATATGATTTTCAATATGCACCCCGTAAAATGCAATCTTCACTCAAAAACTAGACAAAACAAACAAAATATTTTTATAAACCTATAAACTTGGCAAAACCCTAAACTCTCTTGCAAATAAAATCTTTTTTTCTATTTAATTTTTTTTCATAAAAAATACTTTAAAAATCTTCCAAAATAAATTTCGAACTTCAAAAACCTTTAATAAACCTTTCCTTTATACTTTTTTTCATACCATGCACTTTTTAATATAAAAAACCTTTTGAATAACTTTCGGTGGCCCTTATGAATATTTGAGCAAGCACTTTGAAATATTGGGGCGGAATGGTTTTTACTAAGTGCGGTTGTCTGACTCACCAATTTATAAATAAAGGTTGTTGCTTTTCTATGGGTCATATAAAATAGGATTATGGTATATATGATTATTATAAATTTATTTTTTTCTAATTAATAATTAATAATTTACTTAAAATATCTTGATATGCAACAACACTAAAAGACATCTAACACTTAACTCAACACTTAACCTTCAAACACTCAGTTAACTTAACTCAACACTCAACCTTCGAACACTCCGTTAACTTAACTGAGTTTATGTTTAACCAACCATACATGCCAGAATAATTACAAACAAAAGGATTGAGAGTAATTACAATTTCTAACACCTTCATCGGTGTCGCTAAAGAAATTGACGTTCCGTTTGGCAAAGCCGAAGCGATAAATGAGCCTGCGTTGCATCCTCATAACGCAGTTTACGCATCCTTGAAGTTCATTTTCTGTGTTGGGATAGTTGCATCCCACTAGCACAGCGTATTTTCGTTTGGCCATTGATCAAAATCCTGACAACTAACTTCTTGACAGCAGCAAATCAGAAAATACTATTGATAAGAAGCTGAATAATTTTGAATAGTGAAATGGGCGTATATTTGTAATGAATAGTTTGAGATGGAGAGTAAATTTATTGAAACTGTATCCTTCACTTTCACGATTCCTGGAGAAACTTCTTCCTGGAACCAGCTTTAACTAATAAAACAAGACTGGAGACGACCACGTTTGTCTCCACATTTCTACTTAATACTATGTTGGAATGTTTATTGACGCACCGATGATGCACGAATTTTCAATGGAATGACGTGATGTATACAGAGATGAGGCGTGCAAGCAAGCGCAAGGATTCTCTCCCACAACTGTGCTGAAACACATGTATGCAGAGTCATCCAGGCTCAAAATGCATTAGAATATTAAAGGAAATTTTTGATTAACGCAACCAACTGACATGGAAACACTTTCGTGGGAAACTGAGTTTGATTAAAGAATGCAGTAACACAAACAGATTTTATGTCAATCGCAACGAATACAGTGTTCGGAAATATTTTCGTGGGACGCGCATTTCAATCTTAATGGAATGCGATACGTGTAATGCGGAATTGCGCCATTTTTTCACGGAAGAGCTGCCACGAGTGGAGTTCGGGATCAGTTATTATCCAATTGAACACTCGAAGAGCCATTTAACGGGTTGAAATGAGTCCAATTGTGTAAAAACCAACATTACACAGATATGGTTTTTATTTACTTTTTATTAATAGAGAAATATATTTTATAAAATTTAAAAGAGCTCGAGTTTCATGCTCTAGAATGGAAGTTTGCTTGCTTGTATGGAAGGGAAGTTTGTTATTGGATTAGTTCTTGTTATTCAATGGAAGTCTGCTTTCTTGTTAGGGAAGGGAAGTTTGTTATTGGATCAGAAACTTATAAGTAAAAGGGGAAGTTTGTTATGTGTCACAAATTGAATTTTTTTTAGAGAAGGTAAGATCATTAATATTTTAAAAAGTGTTAGGAGTCCAATTTTAACAATAGGAGGAAAGTTCGTTGCAAAATTAAATAATTAATTTGTGAAAAGAGAACTAATGTTATAGTAAATGAAGGGGACTAAATTATCTAATGTTGATGTGATACCTAAATAAATAATATATGATGTTTTTAAATACACTATCCATGATGTTTTTATAAAATATTATCATAAAAATAATATATTAAATAACAAAAGCAAATTAATTAGTTAGGAGATTAAAATACATAATACTATTTTGATCACAAATAAATTATGATTCTTCTCATTTATAAAAATAATATACAAAATAAATGAGCAGTAAAGAAAATTAATATATTATATTATTATTATATTAAACAATTTGTTAATAAGAGATTAAGTTAATCTTGTAGTTAAAAAATGGATTAAAGTATTTAATACTATTTTGATCCATAAAAAAATTATAGGACTTAGTAAGACTAAGGCTCATACCCCTTAAGACACGATAACTCCCACAATTGGTTTCCACACTCAACCCCTCTCAATGAGATTTGAGGTGCTTCCATGTTCAACCCTTCTCCATGAGATTTGAACCTCAGACTTGATGGAGACTAAACCCTAGACAAACCAAATGGTCTATGCCTCATGGATTGCTATAGCATGCATGCACATTTTCAAGGATTCACCACCATTATCAAGGTTAAGGAGGTGAACTAGCAGCATTGAATGTTAGGTGTGGAGGCAAAACATAAGTATTATTTGTGAACATGAGGTTTTGGTCATAACATTATATAAGGATGCAAATGGATACTTAAGAGAAATTCACAGAATTTCGAGAAATCTAATAAAATCAATTGAAGCACTTAACCATTAAGTGTACACATTTCAAGCTTGTGATGATGCATTGAAGTCAAGCATGTGAGAAAAAACAAAGTCAAAGAAGACTATGGGCTCTATGCTTGATCCAAGGCACCCTCCAATGAAGAAAGATGGGTCTAAGGTGCACCCTCCTCTAAGCTAGAACCCTAGAATACAAGTTATGCATTCAATAGGAGAAACCCATTGGAAACAAGGAAATGATGAGCCCTTAAAACCAACACAAGTTTGGAAGTAATATGTGATTTACAAACACCAATGGGGGATGGAAAGGCACTAAGAGGAGGACTCAAGGCTTCCCTTCTTCAGAGAATAAATGCAAGGTTTATTTGGTAGCAACTAAAAGCATTTCATTGGGAATGATGAGTTAGTGGTTAAACAAATTTAAAATATATATCAGTAAACCATAGGGACAACTAAAGGAAAAATCTTGGCATATAAGATGGGTATGACTTATGCAGGTGTTGAAAAATTGTGCCAATTGGGATAATTTTGATTGTGATCATGACTATAAAATTATTCACCCTTGGAAGCCTACTGCTCATTTTCTTAACCCCTAACCTACTCCTTCCAATCTTCCCCATCACTTCCCCCCTTAGTTCCTTTTTTCTTCATATTCTCTCTTTACTTTCGTAATATCATTTCTTTCATGGTTTCCATCTTTTGGTCCTTGCATTATTTTTAATCTTTGACCCCTTTAATTAATACTTATTTCTCCCAAACCCTAGCTTAGATTATTTTACTATTTTATATTTTGTTATTTCATGAACCTTAATACCCCCACCCATTTTATTTGTTTGTTAATAAAAAATTAATTATTTCTTAACACTCTAAATTAACAATATAACAATTTTCAACTTTCTTGTCATCTGTCTACCCTCTTTCTTCCTAACAACTATTTTATTTTTAAAACTAATGATTATCCTTTTATCTTCACCTATTTATTCTTCTCTATGCTCTAGCTACTTACATCAAAGCTTTTGTCCACGATTATGGATGGACTACCCACTCGAAACATTAAACATTTATAAACCTCAAACACAATATTATTCCAAAAGACTCTCATAACAAACTATAACAAAAGTCAATGTGAAATTGAACAAACTTCATGGGACATAAATGAAATCAAATGAAGTTGCCATAAACTAAACCAAGTTCCTGAGGAGCACAAGGTCCTCTTGGAATATGTCAAGAGAAAATGAGGGGAAATTGAGGGTAAATGGGTTGTAAACATGACGCAAAGAAATGACTGTGGCTCTAACTCTAGTATGTAGACTAGATAAACTCCCAATCCTACATGGATTAATGGTATGGGTGCAAAAATTCAACATTTCTCTTGATTATTGTAGGGCACCTATGGAAGAAAGATTCTATCACTTGATAGATGGAAAATGCAAAATATGAATAGGATGATCCATTTACCAAAGTGTGGGGGTTCTTGTAGGCAATTCCCGTGGAATGGAAGGAAAATGCAATTAACCAAGGGGAAGTGCTCTATGTTAAGTGCCAAAGCAAATAGCTTTATGGAGACCCATATCCATGTATAAATATGGTTATAAATGGTGAAATTCTACTCATAGTTCGACAAGTATGAGAGAAAATGGGCACCCAAGTAAGTAGGATAGACAAGTAGAAATTCATAGAAAACAAAAACATGCTTTAATGCTTCTTGTTATCACCAAAATCAGACCCTGATAGGCTGGTGATCAGGAAGACCTTGTGTAACTCTTTCAAACCAACTTTTGGCTGAGGCTTAGCCTCCTCAACCTGAGAAGGCTCTCTCAATAGGTTAAAGATGTTTGGTAAAGATTAGATGGCTAACTCTATGGATTGAAATCAAATGAAAATGTATAAATGGTTGTAATACCAATCAAAAAGCATCTATTGGGCTATGGAGTCAGAGTATGTTTTAGTACAACAACATATCAGCTTACATGGAAGTCAGGGCATAAAGAGTTTTAATCTAGCAACAAAATAGAGACATGATATAGGAAACACAGTTTATGAACACATGAAGGAAGTTAGAGCATTATCAATGAATTCTAAGTAACATGTGTTCATACCATTGCAAGTGAGCAAATGAAGAAAGCCACGAGGAAATAAAACACATAAAATCCTATCTGAATCCTGAGTAGTAAAGCCAAACTTCTGCATTAACATAAAACATACAATGTTCTGCAATAACATAATATGCCTTGTTTCTCTTGAAATTTTCCAACCCTTTGTACATCAGATATTCTGATATATATAGAATTCATGTAGATTCCTTCCTCCAACATGAGGGGAATTCAAATTCCTCCTAATTTGACACCTATTGACACTTAAAACTAACTATTTAATGCACAAGCCAACTAACTAGCAATCCTAGAGACCTAATACAACTAGGAGTGTAACTCCTTATTATGATTATAACAACCTTATCTAAACATTTAAAGCCTTCTTTGATACCTATAACTCCATGAAGTCAAATTTGGTGGTGCTCATAACCCTCCAACTGGCCCTTGATGACTCATCCTTTTAATGTTCCTAGAAACTAGGAGACAGTTCCTTGCTCTGTTCTGGCTGAAAAATAGGTCTTGGGACAAAGCTCATATCTTCTCATAAAAAATGGATTTGGAAAACATGAAGGAGGCCTTTTTGAACCAATCCATGCTGAACAAAAACCTCTCTTGGGTTTTTGAATCATCTTTCGTACTGCCCAAAATGAGTCTTTGAAACACAGGTGTAAAAATATGCTTGTGACAAATTGCAACTACAACAGTTTCGTAGCGCAAGTTTAACCATGAATTGCTCCCACCTCATAATGAATTTGAAGAAACGGAAAGAGGTTTTGTAGTTTACTATCTTAGGAAGAAAAGCCTCTTTCATTTTTCAAAATTAAGTTCTCAGATGCTCAGGGATCTCCTTGAAAGTTGACTTCTAGAAACAAGGAGACAAAGTTCCTCCTTTTTAGAGTTTCATCCTTATGCTTGTCTTTGAATCCTTATGCTGACCATGTTGTCTCTTTTAATCACATACATGAATTAAATTAACCATAGACCCTACTAAAATACTTGTGCTAGGATGAATAACTCCTTTAATTCTGCTTGATGTCTCATGAGCAATACTAGCTATGAAATAATGACCATTTTCATAACATAGAGTTTGGAGTTCATGGATGTCTCCCCTCACTTGATTTGCCTTGCTTGATGTTCAAACCTGTGTATCCTTTGCAGCAGCCCATCTTCAAGAAGGGTTCCTTTTTCTTCTCAAAATTGGCCCACAAAATCATGATGTGTAGCTACAGCAGTTTCATAGTGCACATAGTGTATTTTTGTGAGTTTGCGCTACGAAAACTCCTATTTGATTTCATAGTGCACGTAATTTTTGAAACAGCCTTAACACATGACACTTTGAACAAATGTGGGACCAGTGGTGGGTAAAACAAGATTGTTGACCATATTTAACAAAGGGAACAAGACTCTATCCTTAAAAGAAACAATGAGAATGACCAAGACCAATTCTTCCTTACCTTACCCTTTTTCTTTGAAATCTTTTCAGTGATAACACTTCTAACAAAAATAGGTTCTAGGTAAAGTAACAATAAAAAATATAAGAATACTATTTTGAAAGGATGAAAACTATGATTCTAATGGTGTATATGGTGCTAATTTGAGTCTATATGAGCCCATAATAGCTAAAAGAAAAATAATGGTTTTCTATAAAAGGGAATTTCCCTCTAAAATATAAGTCATCTATGCAATTGTGAAGGTTGAGATTTAGGGAGGAAACGAATACCCTAAATTTTGGTGAGCTCATTATGGAAAAAATTATCATTAGATTTGGATTTGTTATTAGTTGGTTTCCCTACCTTACTTTTCATTATTAGTAGTTGAGTTTTGTAGGTTATTTCCTCTATGGCCTTCAAGGACCTCCTTGCCAAATTTTATGTCCAATACAAGTATTGGGCCATATTTCTATCTGAGGATTGTATTAAAAGGCCTTACATGTGTGTTGGATAATGTAGGAAACAAGGTTTTATTTTACATTGGTCAAAATTAGATTTTGGAGCTACAACTTGGTTTGAGAGTCTAGAAGTGAGAATTAGTGGTTAGTGAACTAAATTTTGATGATAATAATGATACATGACTAAAAAATGTGTTTTTTTGCAAGCATGGAAGAGTTCAAAGTGCTACAGGGGGAGCAAGAGTTCAGGGAAATCCACACATATGTTTAGGGGAACTAGGTGTTGAAAGGGGCTCTAGCTCGATATGGGTTACTTAAGTTTGTTGAGAACCCACTACTAAGAGTGAGTGAGAGATTATTTGCATGGATTATGAGGTTTTGGGACTAGAAATATAGGATTTTGAGGTATAGGATCAACATATAATAATAATTATCTGAGATATATACTCTATCTTTGGGCTTCCTCTTATGGGAGTGTTTGGGCTTACTTAATCACTATTACCTCATGGGAGGCATTTACAGCTGTACATCGATAGGCATTATGTGCTAGGGGATAGAGTAAAGGACTCCAATATATATTTGTTAGATATATAGAGGCTAGATATGTGGGTGATAGATATAGTGGTGATCCACATATTTCGTAACCACTCACTCCAGAATATATTTATAGGGAAAATTATTTTGGTGGAGAGTGTTCTAGAAGGGACCTACTATGCTGAAGCACTGATTCAATTCCATTTGGAGTATAATATGTAATATATGTACCTTTGGGTTGGTCTTACACTCCTTTTTATTCGAGAAAATATTAAGACTTTACCCTTATATTCGAATCCAAGATGAGGGCCCACATGAGCCTATGAGGCAAAATTGGGAACAACAATCATGAAGAGGAGGAGGTGGTGAGGTGGATACAATGTTCCATCAAGAGTTTTTAAGAATTGGGAATAAATCCAAATTTATATTAATGATTACCCCTACTCAGAGAAGAACTTTAAGGATGATGCAGAGCTACCACTTTCACCCAGGCAAGCATGGGGTCTAGATAGTAATTAAGATAATTCTAGGTAATTTATAAGTTTTTGATTTCACATAGTAGAATGATTTGGTATATGGTATTGAAACTCTACTCGATGCATTATGCATGTATAAAATTCATGAGGTTAACAAGACAAACAAAACAAATGATGGGCAAAGGGTTCACCAATCCATAAACCATTAGGGTCTAAGAGAGAACTATAACTAGAAGGATTAGTGGAAGAGGTCCAAGGGTGATTTGACAACATATTTACTAATTTGGGAGAGAAATGTCGACATGACCTAGGTGATAGGTACATAGATTCATCCATAGGGCTATTATTTGAGTGGTTCCCTCTACTATAGAGGGAAACAATGGATGTATAGGTGGTTAGAGATATTACATCTAGAGACATGGTTCCATTGGCACATGATTATTCTTCATAAGGGTACTAGGATGTGGCTTTGATGTCCCTAGTTTTGATGTGTTGCGTAGCATGAGATGGACATGTTAGATTTATTTATAGTAGTGAAATCCAAAAAAATGTAAAATTTTATAATGTTTTTGGATTTTTCATATATGTGGTGGATTTTGCAGATGGGAATGGCATATGACCATGTATTGATATGATGTTCAATAGTAGTAGGATCAAGTACAAGAATTTTCAAATATAATTAATAGATGAAAATATCCCTAAATGCATGAAACAAAACTTTATAGGAGAGAACCTATTTAGGATAAAGATCTCCCCCCAACATGATATTTCCTTTGAAATCCAATGTAATAGAAATATTCACCTTAATGCTAGGTGAAATGTTGGCCATATTCCCATATTTGTAAACAACACGGGCGGGGATAGGGTTCTTGAACCAATTGATTGGACCATGTGGGATAAAAACTTTTAATTCAGTATCATACTGGTTAATAGGATGTGGTTGCTATGATATGAGGTAGGAATGATGATGGATATCACCCCAAGGGTAATATAGCATGGTGCGACACTTAATAATATATTCATTTAAGTGAAATACTAGGATATGAGAACCTACAATACTAGATGATATTGGGGTAGATGGGGAAGTGAATCTTGAATTAACTCCATGCAAATGAGAAGTATGGTTCACATACATGACACTTATGAAGGTATATTGAAGGCTAGTGGATGGAAGCTCCACTGATGTTGAGACTAAAGTGACATGATACATGCATGGGATGATATGAACAAAGTTACCGATCAAATGAGAACTATTACCTGAAAATGAGAACTCTAGCAAAAAAACCCCAAAACAACATGAAAAAATAGTTTGAAAATAAAAAATGTTGATTCTGCATCACCACTTTATTTTTTCGGGGTAAATTTTCAAACTTTTTTTAAAAATGACAGTAAAAGCCACTTTTTTTGGCACAAAAAACATCTTGAAAACGAAAAGTGTTAATGCTGGAATAACTTTTTTTTTTTCGAGGTAAATTTTCAACATTTTTTAGCAATGATGTTAACGATAGGATATCATGACTCCAAAAACCCTTAAAATTCCAACAATTTTCAGGCATGACATTAAAGATAAAATATCATGACTCTGAAAAACCTTAAAATTCCAACAATTTTCAAGCATGACATTAAAGATAAAATATCATGTCTCTAAAAAGCCTTAAAATTCCAACAATTTTCAGCTATGATGTTAGAGATAAAATACTTATAATTGTTTTCAACCATAACATTAAAGATAAAATATCGTGACTTAGAAAAACCTTAAAATTTTGAAACATTTTCAACTATGGAATTAAAACCAAATAAGACTATAAAAAAGCTTAAGTTTCCAATATATTTCAACCATGGGATTATGGAAAAATTATATGACTAAAAAAAAATTAAAAATTAACACCTCATTGAAAGAGTCTAAGAAAAAAGTAATTTCTTATACCAAGAGTAGTTTCTTTTTTAAATGCTAAAAGTATGTTTATTTTAAAATCTTAGCCTAAGACAATTTGGCACATTGCAATGAAAATTAAAAAATTAGCCATCAAATTGACATGTTGCGTCGACGAACTCAACCTATTGCAATGAAATCTTAAAAAACAACCATGAAATCGATATGATGTGGGGCAAACTTGTTCATTATACGATAAATTTAAAATCAACTATCAAATTGACACATAATGAGGTTGGGTTGCTAGTTGATGATTGACACAAACC
>APFE030760387.1:37233-66272 GCA_000404065.3 Pinus taeda | reverse complement strand
TATTGAAAAAACATTTAAAAAACCATTAAAAAAGGAGTTGTCTATAATGCAATTTTTTGAGTTTCCCAGTTGTCATTCTCCAGGCTGATGTGACGTTGTCATCATCCGCCAAAACATCCTCGTCCGCCTTACTTTTATCGACCTTTGTTTCTATTTGGTGCATGTCTGTCATGTTAAGCCCGTCATGTTACACACCATACATACATGATGCATCATCATCTTTCATATGCTCTATGTTTTCAGATTGAGAGCGCGATAATGAAATTTTGAAAATTTGGAAAAGGCCTCGTTCCTTCAGTAATGTGTTCATTCTTGTGAAATCATCGACATCGAAATCCAAGGCGAGGGTGAAAAAATTGATGGGCTAGCTTATTGATATACAGACAAGGATCAGATCCATTCTAGTGAAAGCATACAAACTAAAACCTAGTTGCACTAAGACACTGAGGCACAACAACATATACAATAGTTATTATACCATTGGGGATACCAAATTCTTCTATGATGGAAGTTATGAGCCATACCTATGGATACACAATCTCTCTCACCCTGTTAAATATTTCATGTTACCCATGGCAGCCAAGCAGTAATACATCAGTCTCAACGAAATTCGTGAATGCCTGGAGATGAAGATTTATATGGATGGAGGGAACGATAGTTTCTATGTACTCAAGAAGCCCAAAATTTGTTGAAGGTTTATTTACACCTAATTATTAAGGTCAGGCTGTATATCTACCTATGTCATGCAATATATTTTCACCTATTATTGTCATTGTTTAAATTCTTTTCAATTTTATTTTCTTCTTAGCAACCTTGAGTAGTTACTTCCACCGTAAATAGGTAATCAGTGAGTGGGTCATTGAGAAGTTTCCACTCAATCGGCTTCTAAACTCCCAAAAGGCACACGAACACACAGATCAATAGAGTGAGAGGACAAGGAGACAAATCATTATGTGAGGAAACTTTTGGCAACAATAGCAGTGTACTACTACTCTTGATTCAATGCATAATCAAGATTTAATTAAGGCACCCCAACCATGTGTTAAAGCTAATCTGTCACTTGGCTCAAAGTTGTATGATTTCACTGGTTTTGAGCATGATCGATTGCTTTTAGATAACCTTATTAAACTCAAAGATAGTGCATGAGTACATTTAAGGATTATCTGGTTCATCACAATGCTACAACAGATGTACCTGATGAAGTCCAAGAAAGCTCATCTGAAGAAGAAGATTCAAAGCCTAGTAAATTCAAATATAATCATTGTATAAGTCTTGATAGTATCATAGTTTTCCATGTATTGCGTTTATGGATAACTGTCAAAGTTTCAGATACAAATTAGCTTTTCTTGTCGCAATTTCAGTTTCTTTCCATTCCAGAACAAAAAGACTATAAACTTGGTTGCTTAGTTTTTTGGTTTCTTCATAGCCTTTTCTCAAATTCATTCTATTAGATAGCATATTTAATTTTTAATATGCACATTGTCCTGGCGATGCCAACAAGTTCCCAACATTGTGTAAAACATATTTTATGACACACTTATAATGCAAATCATACAACAAAATTTTCACAGTAAAAAATAATTACTTCCTCCCTGGATCACACATTTGCATTTATTATATCATCCCTCTTCTGCGTTTGGAGGTTTGCATTTTTAGGTCATTGCATGTATACCACACTACTTGATAACAATTATTTATAGTGAATACCATTTATTTTTAGCCATGCGAGACAGGTTTACAATGACATAGGGGAGAGATGTCTAATGTTTTTCAAGGACCAATAATTGATATAGTACTGGTCCCACCAAACCACATAAGTTGAGACTTGTGCAACCAATATTTAACCAAAAATAAATAGCATTAAGTGCAAATATGTTTTAATTTATGTCCAAAATTTTCCAAAACATTGACTGGGCCCACAACTATCCATAAATAGTATCTTAATACTTAAGAGTATAAATCATATTAACCCAACTAGAAAACAGATAAAACCATAAATCCTTCCAAAATGGTCTATTCCAGAAGTACAAAGTAGCAGTCACTTCAACCCCCACTCATCAAAACTGAAGTTATGTATCCCAAACAAATATCCATACCTGCACATAATAAAAGTGAATGTATGTCAGTCATAACTGTTATGTTGTTCAACATTTAAACTTACCGTGTTCAATAAATGACACCCAACCCAATAACATTTAAACCCACTATGTTCAATAAATGAAACCCAACCCAATAACTTCAATAAATGACACCCAACCCATTCTATTTCCCATTAAAATAGATCAAATCACATGGATCAACAAAAAACAAATTCCCAGTCATTGGATCACATCCAATTCAATCCAGATCACACATTCAAAATGAATTCATTGCAATCCATGTCCATCCTTGCCAGCAATTAAATTCAAATGCAAAAAACTATAAAGAAGTTCAACCACTGCTAAAGTTGCATGTTTAACATTCAAAATATTCACCAACCCTGGAGACAAACCATCATAGAACATTTGACAGTATATTCAGGTTAGTTATTTCAATTACAACACATTTTTATTTTCATTTCTCACATTTTTATTTCAATTCGTACAGTTTCATTATGACGGACATCAATATCAAACATATTGAATTAGTGGTTCAAGTAGAAGGCCATCCTTTCCCACATATAGCCTCTAGATAGGAAGTTAAAGACAAAAGTTATATAGACATATTCATCTGCCATTAAAAACTCATAAAACATCAAAATATATAGTCCATACAAAAAATGAGCTAACCAAGGATCGAAACACCTAAGTTAGAAAACAAACATAGCAAGTGTAATTGTTTAGGATAGTAAACCCACTCAAGGGAAGAGTAGTGAACCTGCATCATGTGAACAACCATCCATGATCATCTTGATGTGCAAGCCATCCTGTGGAGCATCGATGCCGAGCTTGGATAAGACATCGGCAATAGAGTTGTGGGATCTACGGATGTGTTGAATGGAAGTCTCCTAGAAAGTGCCCATGAGGTGGTCAATGTTCCACAACCAGCCCATAAGGTGGCCCTATTGTATGGAGGATATGCTCCCTACATGATTAATAATTGTCTAAGAATCCACATATATGTGTAGTGTAGGAATGTTTAGGTAGTGGGCAAACCACAACATACCCCATAATGCCATCGCCTCTGCTTTCATGTTTGTCTCTCTGCCACCCCGCTAATGTATTTTGTATTGCAAGTCCAACCCCATAACAATCCAACTCCCACACCCACAGTCGCCACTCTGTGCAACGCCATCAAAGAAACCAATAGGGTAGGAGAAAGTAGGGGCCATTGTATCACATGGAATTCGATGTGGCCCAGGTATCAGGGACAATAGTGGTGTCATCCAAGCCATGATATTGTTCACAATTCGGTCCACATTATGAGGGATCCCCTAAAAACTATAGAAGTTCCTAGACCGCAATATTTCCCAGAAAGTCATTAGAGGGATGGCCCTCCATTTATAGTCTTCCTACTCCACCATAACAGGAATGATTCAATTGAAACATGGTTTGTATATGGGATATAGATCTTACGAGAGATCATGTTCTAGACTTATGTATCCATAAGGCATCCAAGAAAAATATGTAAATTTATTTCTTCTTCCTGTTTGCAGAAAGTACATATGGTCTAGCCTTACATGTTCTGTTTCCTTAGGTTGTCCCATGTAAGGTTTTCATTCCTCCATGTCAGCGAGATAAATAAAAAATCTTGATGGGGATCTTAGCCTTCCAAAATTTAGTGAACCAGCATACCTACTGTGAGTTCTAAAACCAGTAGCATATGAATCTATATATATCGAAGACCAAGACTGCGTTCCACTTCATGCTACCATTCCATCCCAAAATATCTCCCTGTTCATTCCTGCAGATGCTAGACTATCTAAGAGAAATCCTAATCTGTTCCCACCTTCTAGACACCTCCCCTAGTAGACCAATCTCCCTAGCCTCCTTCCAAACTCACATATGCCCATCCCATGAACTGATAGTCTGATCTAGATAGAAATATCCTCGATAGTATATGCAACGTGTGAGCTCCATAGTGAAAATATTGTGAATGTCTGTCCCTAGAATTCGGTCTCTCCCTATGAGAATATCCCCACCCGAGCCGAATATTTAACTAGTCCTCTGAATTAACTAGTGTTTGATTTTGTTCAAACTAATCTAGATAGCCAAGCCATTCTTTCTTCCTACGAGTCCCTCCCAAATCCAAAGATTGGCCTCGATGCCCAGTAGGTATTTATATAAGATGATGCACCCCCACAAGCAACTACTAAAGAAACCTTGATGGGGATCTTAGTCTTCCAAAATTTAGTGAACCAACATACCTCCTCTGAGTTCTGAAACCAACAACATATGAATATGTATGTATCGGAGACCAAGACTACATTCCGCTTCATGCTACCATTCCATCCCAAAATATCTCCTTGTTCAATCCTGCAGATGCTAGACTATCTAAGAGCAATCCTAATTTGTTCCCACCTTCTAGCCACCTCCCCTAGTAGTCCAATCTCCCTAGGCTCCTTCCAAACCAGCATATGCCCATCCTAGGAACTGATAGTCTGATTTAGATAGAAATATCCTCAATAGTATAGGCAACGTGTGAGCTCCATAGTGAAAATATTTTCAATGTCCGTCCCTAGAATTCGATCTCTCCCTATGAGAATATCCCTGCCCAAGCCGAATATCCAACTAGCCTTCTGAATTAACCAGTGTTTGATTTTGTTCAAACTGATCCAGATAGTCGAGCCGTTCTACTTGCCTACGAGTCCCTCCCAAATCCAAAGATTGGCCCCGATGCCCAATAAGTATTTAGATAATATGATGTCCCCCCACAAGTAGATACTAAAGAAACCTTAATGGGGATCTTAGTCTTCCAAAATTTAGTGAACCAACATACCTCATGTGAGTTCTAAAACTAGCAGCATATGAATATGTATGTATAGAATACCAAGACTGCATTCTGCTTCATGCTACCATTCCATCCCAAAAGATCTCCCTGTTCAATCCTGCAGATGCTAGACTCTCTAAGAGAAATCCTAATCTATTCCCACCTTCGAGCCACCTCCCCTAGTAGCCAAATATCTCTAGCCTTCTTCCAAATCGGCATATGCCCGTCCCAGGAACTAATAGTCTAATCTAGATATAAATATCCTCGATAGTATAGGAAACGTGTGAGCTCCATAGTGAAAATATTGTCAATGTCCGTCCCTAGAATCCGGTCTCTCTCTATGAGAATATCATCACCCGATCCGAATATCAAACTAGTCCTCTGAATTAACCAGTGTTTTATTTTTTTCAAACTAATCTAGATAGCCAAGCCATTCTGCCTGCCTACGAGTCCCTCCCGAATCCAAAGATTGGCCCCGATTCCTAGTAGGTATTTAGATAAGATGGTGCCCCCTCAGAAGAAGCTACTAAAGAAACACCTCCATAACGTTTTTATCAGCAAAGCCCACCCAAAATATTTTAAGTTCAACAATCCCCATCCCCCAAGAATTTTGGAAGGGAGATCTTATCCAGTCTAGTTAGGTAGAATTTATGTGATTTCCTAGAGCTTGCCCAATTGAGGTTAGCCATGATCATGTTAATCTTCATAATAATATTGGTGGGAAAGCAGTGTAAATGTACCCAATATACCGCTAGTTGTTGTAGTACCGATTGGGTGAGGGTAACCATGCCACTGAGGGTTAAACATCCATGTTCCCATCTAGAAATATTGTTATGAAATTTGTTGAGCAGCCAAAGCTAATCCTTGACCCTGTAGTTGTTGCCCAAATATTTCAATTGAGAACCAATCGAATTTGCATCCACCTCGAATTTTTTTTTGATACCTCAATATCTTCCATATTCCCATCCCCGAAAAGAAACAATGATTTGTTTTTATTCATGAGCAACCCAGAAGCACGACCAAACCTACTAAATATGCAATGTAAAACAATATAAGCCATCCTATTAATCATACCAAAAATCAAGATGTCATCCACAAAACAACTATGTGAAATCTTGATTCCCCTGCTCACCTTGAGTGCGATGAACTCCTTCCTCCTGCAAGCATTTTCAATTTTGTGGCTAAGTCCATCCATGGCTAGAATAAAAAGGAGTGGTGAGAGTGAGCAACCCTGCCTCAAATCCCCACCAGCCCCAAAATATATTGTGGGGATACCATTGATAATCACGACAAATCTAACATTAGTGACACAAGCCATAATCCATTTAGAATTGCGGGCCTGGAGTCCAATTCTATGAAGTACCATATGTAGTTATGCCCAGTCCAGACAATCATATGCCCATTGTAGATCCACTTTCATCACAACTTCATTTAACATCCTAGTATGAATGGTATGTAAACATAGTTGCGTCCCCTTAGATGTATTCAAAATAATGCACAATGACAATTTGCATTGGTTTAGTTTGTGCATAGGTTATCCTCAGGGTTATAACTAAGCTATCACAATAACCAATTCATTATTCATAGTATATTCATATTTCAGAATTTTTCATGCCAAATCAAATGAAGAAAATCTTAAAGGAACATAAGCATATCAAACATGGGTAAGCCTCAACAATATATGTGAAGCTATGTTCTATGAAGCCTAGCTTGTTCGATTTGTAATGTAAGTTAAGTACGATCTACATCATGATATACCTAGCTCCATCAAATCATAATCCTTTTTAGATGGAAATTGGTAGCTAGTGTAAAGCCATAGATTTGGAGGAAAATGTCAAACCTTTTTTAGGTAGCAAGGATGACATTGTTCAGGGTTGATATTTCACAATGGAAACCTTGAAATTTTATAATGATAGGAATGCAACTCTAACATCTTTTCTTTTAACAATGTAAACAAATCCCATAAAATTTTTATCTCAAATGAATTTTGAAATTGCTAATAAAATAAATGCACTAGTATATTAACTCGTAAAATAATTTGTAGAGGAAAATAATTGTGGGAAATTAGACATGAAACAACATAAACTTCACCCAAACAATTCTCCATCACTTTTATTAAAATTTGGACAATATGGGTTAGACCCACGGAGAAATTTTACTCCTAAAAGGAAACCTGCAACTCAACCTCCTCTTGGAATCAACCTCAAAGGTTTACTGTCAATTGGAAGAAATCAACCTGTTATATGAAAACCTTTATGGTGCATGTGTGGGCTCAGATTGATGTACTCGACATGCTCTCAACAAACCCACCTTCGTATTTGTTGTACTTGGCCCTCTCCCACTCTAACTCTTCTCCTCTAAATTTCTCCCAAAATCTCCTCAGCAAATTTCTCCTCTTCCTCCTCACTCAAGTCAAGCTTCTCTCTTACTCAAGTTCTCAACAATAACAAGTATCATTCACCTCCTTATTAGAATTATTTAATGATTTCATTAGGCCAAATCCCTAACCCTAATTTCATATGTGATCAATCTCTAGGATTAGATCCTAAGATCACTTATAATTTAAAATTAAGATTATATCACCTATACCACTTAAAATAAGTCACTTAATTAAAGTAACTTATTTATCATTATACTTAGGCCTAATAGTTCTAAATATTATTATACCTTTTTCTAAGTTATACTTAGGAAAGAAATAAAAAAATTACTTACCCCTTGCATGCAAGCACTTATAGAGGCAAATCAAAGTCTTCTCCCTGCTAGCACATAAAGCTAGAAGAAGACCTTTTGTAGCTACATAAATCAAAAAGAGAAACCCTCAAAAAGATTATGGCCCATTGAAGGTGTGATGTAGTGTGGATGGCAATAAATTCCAATTTTATTTTATTTATACTTTTAGCATGCAAATTTAGTTTATACATTTCAAATAATGAATAGTCATTTGGTTTTTTAGCTACATTTGTATTGATAGGTTTAATATCGAGTAGATAATCACTAATGTTTAGTTTGAATTTTTTAGAGATACATCTTCATAAGTTATGTTTAAAATCCTCTAAAATAAGTTCACCTTTACTAGATTTTGTGCGTCTAATACTCCCAAATGAGTTCATATTTATAACTTCCATACATCCTAGGATTACATAAAATATCACATAGAAAAAGACCAATAAAGGTGAAATACAATTTAAAATAACTATGACAAATGCCTCTCAAAATAACATTACAAAATAATATTAAACTTAGAGGTAATTAACCTATTCGATTTTATGATATGAATTTTCATTTAATGCCTAACATTACTGCACAAAGTAGCAACGTGGAACAATATGCTTAAATCCATGGCCCAAAACGCAACAAATTCTATACATGACATTTGAAATATCTTTATTTGTGGATATATCAAATGTAAAAGCACCAAATTCAAGAAATAATCATTATTATTTCAAGCACAAGTCAAGTTGAGAGAACAATTGTCTATATATGCATTGGGACAAAGCATAAAAACATAATGTAGTATTTTTAAGATGGATTACACTAAGGGCATGCTATTTATTTAGTTAATGTAGCAAACGAATTATCAAGTAGAACATTTGAAATCCTTAAGCACGATATTGAAACAGAATCACTAGAAGCAAACTAGCAAGACATAGAGACCGATGAACATACACCATTCCTAATTGTTAATTAGAGATATTCCCTTACAATTGAGCTAGCCCAACTTAACCGTCTATCATGGCACTAGTGACTTTATCACATCATTATGTGTCAACTTACGTTAAAATCCATGAGTTTACTCTAGGCCAACATAACAATTCATATTTCTTTAACCCTTCCTTACTTCCCAGTAAAGGTGAGGTTGCATATAAGGTTACAAATTATAATCCCTTACAAACCTTCCCTGCTACCCGGTTAAGGTAAATTTCCGAAAAGGTTAACAATCCCCTACAATCAAGGGGAAGGTAGGAAAACATAGAAGTGGAAAGGTGCATGCAAGATTATACCAACATTTTTGTAGATCTAGAGTTTGTTTGACTATGATCTATTCAAATAGCAACAAAACTTGTTAGGGCTATTCCAAAAAATTTCACAGTAACTATGGATTACATTTTGTCGATATAGATTCATAATTAAATAAATTTTAAGAAAGAAATTCAAACACAAAATATTTGAAATTTTACAAAAAATTCAATCACTTGATAACAATATTTTTTCAATTGGAAGCAACTATATATCTGTGAATGACTAGTCTATAATAAGCGATCATGGTTGTTTGGGACCTTGTTTGGGACCTTATTTTTTTTGTTATTCATGAAACAATCCCCTCCAAAAAGTGGGGAATATTAGAAAATAGATATTTCACATGATCACAACAATTAGAGCTTGTATCTCAAGTACATAAGTCATTTATTAAATACGAAACCCTCTATCCATCGCATGAAATGCATTCCTAAATGTTTTAACTTTTCTTAGTTTAACAAAAAGTTAGTATAAAACGCAAAAGGATATTGTAAATAGATGACAAGAGGGATTGAAATTATTCTTTCATAATAGGTTGTGATAAGGAACAATTGGAACATAATGGAAGTCTAAAAAAATGAAATATCTTATGATGTCATGAACCAAAAGTTCTCTGGCTTCCCATCCATAGTATGATCTTGTAATTGATCAAAATGAACCATGTCCTACTTTATCCTAGACCCAAGGCTTAATGGGATTGTTGCCAATGGTGATCATGCATGCCCTAAATTCCACTTTTATTGTCAAGTCATGCATTAGCTAGAACCTATTGACCATGAATTGTAGAAACATGTATGACTTCCCAACTATAGTGTCTCCAATGAAAATGTACTTGAAAACATATGCATAATACATTCTAACCTAGCAATGGTGATTCACTCAAAATCCAAGACTAAACTTAATTTTCAAAAATTGTTTATAATATCAATATGAGTGGGGAAATCTATGGATCTGTGTTCTATAGGGAGTTGACTTGTGTGATATGTGTATCCATTATGTAGGTCACATGGGAAACCTTTTCATAGTATTACACTCGGATTATTCATTCGTAGCTCATTTTTTGTTTATTTTTAAACACCATAATACTTATTGATAAGTTTTGTTCTGCATATTATTTCTTGGATTCTAGTGTTTTTTAGAACTATTCACAAATTGGCTAAAGCACTTGTTATATTAATTTATATTGGCACATCTAATTCATTTTTAGGTACAACATTATCCTGAATGTCCTTCGTAATAGATCTACAACTTATGAAGTGGTTTTCTTAACACAAACGCTCATTAATATGTTGTGATATGTTTAAACACTATATATGTATGGTAATATCACTGAATTCTACTATGTGCAGCTATGGTGATTATTTCACTAAAATTCTTAAATTTTTTAAATGGTCAATGGTATGACAACCTGCGCAATGCAAAGAACTTATATATATTGTGGAACATAAATTTACAAAAAATTCTTGTATCACTTTGACCTAATGTATATGTGAGCTCGATCTACATCTACAAAGCCTATATTTATCCACTCAGATCTACATTTGTTCTTCATGTGATGGCTTACTTGGTTATCAATATTATTATTTATACCATAGATTAAAAAACATGAACCTTTACCATGTTGGAAATGACTATGAATTGAAAATTATAGATCTATTAAATACAAATCTACTACTAGAAGATGGTCAAATTTACAACAAGAACTACGATATTTTCATATCTACCATTTTATCATAAGGCCAAGGCCCATAAGTATCGAGGGTTGAAATCCACTCTAATACCACATGTAACAACATAAAAAATGGCTAAGATACATACCCTTATCTAAATATTGGATCCTACTTACTGGTTTTGTTGCAATTTCCAAGTCCTTATTGATTCTACTTTAGCAACTCCAAAATAAAGGTAAGGGGAACAACTCTCCTCCCAACTGTAGGGTTAGCTCAATAGTCAGCCACCCTCAAGCTTCAATCTACTATTGCTAGACTTAACAATTTATTTCCTCTCACCCCCAAAAAATCCTCTCTTCTTACTTCTCACTTTCTTATAGAAAGTCCTTCCATCATAAATGACTTGATCCCAAGATTACACTTGTCATAATTTATCTTGAATTGTCTTTCCCTATGTCTTTATTTTGTCTTTCCCTCTGTATTTTTTTTTTTTTTTTTGCATTTTGTTATTTTAATGGATTTGAGGCATGAAAAACCCTAGGAGACAGGTGTTCCTAGCTTGAACTTGGTCCCAAGAGCCAAAAAGAAAAAATCCAACTTTCCTATTTGAGTCTCGATTTGAATTTTATGGTGATTTCAAACCACTTCCTAGATCCATTTAGGGACATATTGTAAAAGTTTTTAGGGGGTAAAAAAACCAAAAGTATCAATCAAGAGACTGTAAAATATAACCTAATGACATAACTTAGATTCTACAAAGACACTAATATGGATGCTAATTACTTGTGAGGATGCTAATAAATCAACCAAACATTAATGGAATGGATCCATATAAATCTAGTCTATCGTGTTTATTTAGGTTTTAAAAAATAGTTTCTATTTATTTATTTAGTTGTATTTTAATGGCATCCATTGCTTGGTTCCCAAAGAGTTGAAAGAGAAACTAAAACAATAAGAGAAAAACCTTGGCCATATGTATGACTTTCAATCAACACTTTTGTACTTGTAATTATGAATTATATTTTGCATGGGGATAGTTCTTGAGGTCAAAATGAAAATAAGAGTGGGGATTTTGCATAAAGGGGGAACCCTAATTTTCATACTAATTGTATGATGCTATTGAAAAACATATTTTTTTCCTAAGATATATAAAGTGGGAAAACCTCATTTTCATACAAAATGTATGATGCTATTGAAAAACCTATTTTGTTCCTAAGAGGTCAACATAAAATTTATCTTTGTGCATTTTCCTTAGGATGTTATCTTTGATTATTATTTTTGAATATTATGGATTAATGAAATCTTATATGGATGGAATTGTTGTTTATATGACTATGACTAATTTATAGCGAACACACCATAATAAAATCATATAAATGACACACTTAAGCAACAAAAAAAAGTGACATAATTAAGTGAGGACCCATAAGTGATGCCCTTAAGTGAGGCACATAATCAACATGCCATAAGATATGTACCATAAGTCCTATATTTAAGCATAAATACACTCAAGCAATGTACACAAACCATCATACACTATATTAGGTGTCACACATAGTTGATGCACCATCAGTGACACATAATAAATGTTCTTACATGAAACACATAACTGAAACAACATGACAAACACATATAATATAAATTGACCAATATACATAGTGGCTACAGTATATGAGAAGATATGTAAGGAAATTCTACCTTCTATTGACTAATATGCAACATTGACAAGAGGTTGATGCATCTATTTATGAAAAAAATGTCATAAAAGCATAGAGACGAGAAGGTGGAATGAATAGAATGTAGAATGGAAAGAGTTGGTCGCCAAAATGTCATACTGAATTCAAATTTGAGTGCATAAGTATGAAATGTAAGTGGACACACCATAATGACCTAACATTGAAATTTGGCAATGTCTATCAATGTATATTGAAGGACAAAACCTATGTGGAAAACCTAGTTAATAGTTGAGGCTAAGTGTGGAAAACCTCACTTTTCCCTAAGAAGTGAACAAAATCTTGATCCAGGTGGATATTGGTGCCCACCCGCCTATTCCATGTGGATCCCTACCATTGTTCCTTTCATTTTCAGTTTCCTTAACTGTAGCACAATTTACTATTTTTGGCAATTTTTTGGGTCCTGAACTATTGGAGCCATTTTGAGGCTCTAAATGATGTTTTTTTGGAAATATTTCTCTGAGCGATCTTGCAAAAAAAATGTCGTTTAGGGCATCAAAATAGCTTTGAAGTTCAGGACCCAAAAAAATGTTGAAAATATTAAACTATGCTACAATTAAGGAAACTGAAAAACTAAAAGAAACAATGGTGGGGGTCTATGTGGAATAGGCGGGTGGCCACCAATATCCACTTGGATCATTCCTCCCCCCTTAGGAAGCAATGGTCTCCATTGCATTGAGTTCCTTCATGAGATGGGGAAACTTTTGTTGAACTTGGTCCCCAGTGAGCCATTTTCCTTGGTGCAGGAGCTGGGCAGCTTTGACAACTCAATACAGTTGGATTATTTGCTAGAGAGTGTTCTTGATCTATGTGTCCATGATCCACTCAGTTGCAGATTGTTCCATGCAGTATGGATTTAACTCTATTGGTGTGAGTTGTTCTGTAATGTCGGATGTGTCGAGTAATGGTGGAAAGTATGGCCGAAGGAAATCCACATTGAACACTGGGTGCAGGAAAAGGAATGGGGGAATGTTGAGCTCAAAAAAATTATCCCCCACAGCATTGGTGATGGTGTATGGCCCATATCGAAGCGGGTGAATATTGCAGTGGGGCCCAGTGAGGTGCTCCTTCTACAAATGTAGCCAAACTTTGTTGCCCACCCGGAAATTGTGTGGCATCTGATGCTGATCATGTCATTACTTGTACTTAGAATTGGCTTTATCCAATATGTCATGGACTTGTTGGAGGATTTGTTGAATGTGCTCAATGAAGCTATTTACCTTGTCGGCTTTGGACTAGACATGAGCCAAATATGTCTGAGTCATTGCAAATGGTATGGCCACATCAATGGGACATAGTGGCTGGAATCCTAAGCCCAGCTGAAAGGGTTGTGGCCAGTTGAGCTATGGAGAGCCTGGTTGTAGTTGTGCTAGACATAGGGGAGGCTCTCATCCCATGTGCATGATTATTTGAGTTGTACATGCACAAAATGCATACAATCATCATGTTTGATGACCTATGTCTGGCCATCAGTTTGAGGATGGAAAACTGTGGGCTTAGTGAGCTTGGTGTCCAACATCAACTAGAAACTAGACCAAAATATATAAAAGAGCCTGCTATCCCAATCTAAGATGATAGACAATGGGATCCCAAAGTGTACCCACACTCGTTCAAAGAAGAGTTTAGCAGTGGCTTCTGCTGTGATACTCTTCTTGCAGGCTGCCATAATGATCATCTTCAAGAATTTGTCAACGACCACAAAAACACAGTAGTTGCCATGCTTAGTAGAAGGAAGGCCTGACATGTAATCCATGGAGATGGATTCCTAAGATCGACTAGGGGTAAGTAGTGAAGTATAGAAACCTTGCTTCTTAATGGTCAGTTTGGCAATGGCGCAAGCAGTGCACGATCTGATGTATTTCCCGACATCCTGTCGAAGATTCGGCCAATAGAAATACTTCTGCAATAATGGCACCACTTTCTTGACCATGAAATGCCCAGCAGCCGACTGTAGTGCTCTTCCCAAATCATCTTCACACGCTTGCTTGAAGGAACATAAAGGTATCCTAGGTGGCATAATAAAGCATCCTGGAGGTGAAAATATGGAACTTGCTTACCCTCCAAGAGCGTATGGTATGTGTGGCCAAATTATGGATCGTTTTTGTAGATAAGTGGCCAATCAGAAGTCTCATACCCACAAGAGTTGAGCACGGTGGTTAACGCCATGATCAGGGGTCGGCTAAGGTAGTCTACAACATTATTTGTGCTGCCCTTCTTATACTTAATATTTAAGTGGAATTATTGCAGGTATGTGGACCACTTATGGTGGCGATCATTTTGCAACTTCCCTTGTGTCTATATGAACTACAGGGGTCAGCGATCTGTGTGGATGACCATTTCCTTCCCCAAAATGTAATTCTTCCATTGTCAGCAGGCCTACACAATGGAATACATCTCTTTGTCATAAATGGGATACTTCTGGACTGTGTCTGAAAGTGTCTCACTGTGATATGCCACTAGATGCCCTTGTTGAGTAAGGAATGCCCTAATAGCATAGTCAAAGGCATCTGTCTCGATCTCAAATGGTTGTTGTAATTCTGGTAATGTGAGCACAGGTACAGAGAAGAGGCAATGTTTCAACTCTATGAATGCCTTCTGTTGCGACTCAGACCAAAAGAATTTTTCTTTCACTCCTTCATTAGTGACTTAAATCAAGGGCCAAGTGATATGAGAGAACCCCAACATGAACCTGTGGTAGAAATTGGAAAGACCCAGAAAGCTGTGGAGCTTCGTCAGAGTGATTGGGGCTGGCCAATCCCAAATGAATTGTATCTTTGTTGGATCCACATGCACCCCCCCATTCATTAATAATATATCCCAGATATTGAACCTGCATCATGCCAAAAGTGCATTTCTCCAAATTGGCACACAGTGTGTGTTTCCACAGTGTTTGGAGAACCTGTCGGATGGGGTGGAGGTGCTCTTCCCAAATCTGGCTGAAGATCAGAATTTCATCCAAGTATACCACTACAAATGAGTTGGTGAACGGACACAAGATGTCATCCATAAGCCTCATGAAGATTGTAGGAGAATTCGTCAACCCGAAAGGCATAACCAACCATTTGAAAAGGCCCTCCTTGGCTTTGAAGGTAGTCTTCCACACATCGGAGGGTTCGATTGGTACCTGATGATATCTGGACTTCAAGTCGATCATGTTGAAATATTTTCCCCCCTCGAGCTGGTCTAGAAGGTCATCAATCTGTGGGATCGGGTACCTATTTTAGAGTGTTTTCTTGTTCAACACCCGATAGTCAATACAGAGTCTCCAAGTCCCATCCTTCTTCTATACCAACATGATCGGGCTCCCAAAGGGTGATGAACTTGGCCGAATGTGACCTTTCTGCAGCAGCTCCTGAATTTGCCTCTTGATTTCATCATTCTCCAAAACAAAGCACTAATATATTGGTCCATTAGGTAACGACGCACCTGGGGTCAGATCGATGGAATGCTTGATCTGGTAGTGCAAAGGCACCCCTGTGGGCGAGGTAAAGATGTCCTTGTACTCCTCCATGACCTTTTCCATCTATTGTTGTCATGCGGAGGGGCCCTGTCTAGAGGTCATGGCCACTGTCTTCTTCTTTCCTTAAGGGTGTATCATCAGGAAAACAAATTTCCCAGTTTTTGAAATGAGCTCACTCCATTGTTTTGCAGTAACCAGAGAGATGGCAATAGGTGGTACTACCTCCAGCATCCTATACAACTTATTTCCCAATGTAACAATAACAACGTGAGGCCTTGACTCACACACAACATGTTTCTTCCACAAGTATGGTTGGCCTAATAATACATCACAAACATGAAGGGGAGCAATGTCACATAATACCTCACCTGTGAATGGCTTGATGCTGTATGGAAGGTGACATTGTTGGCTCACGCGCATATCCCATCCTTAGTGAAGCCACCCGATGGTGTACAGCTGTGGGTGTGTTGTGGTCGGTAAGCCCAACCACTTCATGACCTATGTTGCAATGAGGTTCTTTTGTCTCCTGTTGTCAACAATGAACTATAAAGGGGAACCCTTTACCCACATCTGGTAGTGGAAGAGGTGCTCCTCTTCCTCTAGATCTTCGGGTTCCTACTTCTGGATCTTTGTGGTGGCAATGGTGATGTTGGGCTCTGCATCAATTATATCCTTCCCTTTGCCATTCCCCTTGTCGGGTTTTGACTCAAAGTTAGAACATGCATATGATTTTGAATCCTTCAGTTCGACCACCAGTGAGTGCTTGGCCCAACACTCACTTGTGGTGTGGGTGGAGCTCTTATGAAACTCACACTGCTTTCTCGTGCCCTTCTTCAGCTTCGCAGTGTTGTCCTTTTCTTGTGGCATTGGCAGGTTGTCCTGGGCCATCTTGCCTTGGCTTTTTCCTTTGTTCTGTAGTTTAGGGGCACCTTTCTCTTACCTCAGATTCAGAGATCCAAAGTCTCGCTTCTTCTGTTTAAACTTCTGCTCGATCTTGACAGTGTATCGGTATGCCTTGTCGAGCGAGGAGATTTCCAAGAACTCCATCTTGTCCTAGATGTATATATGTAGGAAACTGCAGTGCTTAAGTACCAAATGTTTCTTAGAATTCTTGATACCCAACTTCGTGTGAAGGGTATGAAAAACATTGGTAAACTCTGGCACATCTTGGTCCCTTCCCTACCGCAGCGTGGTCCACTTTATGTATTTGTCCTCGTAGCTCCTGACAAGGTGGTACTACTCCTTGATGGTGTCCCAAAATGAATTCCAAGTGGGAGCAGCTAAAAACAGTGAGGTCGTACTTTCATCCTTCTACTCACAATAGGTTTCCCACTAGTCCTTGATATGGGGGGCAACTTTGAGAAGAGCAAAAGTATTATTTTCTCGGCTGGAAAAACCATGAACATAAAAATATCCTTCTAGTAGATTCAACCACTTATCTACTGTGTCTACATATATTTGGCCCTCAAATATGGGAATTTCAAATTTTACTTGTACCTTAAAAGGTGGAGCCTCCAGAGTGACTGTTGGATGTGGATGCGCCACTAGTGGGAAACTATTGAAGGATCTTGGCAAAGTTATCCATCATCGCATTCCTTTGTCTCTTGAGGGCCTCCTCGAGCAATATTTTTATAGGATCTCTTGCTCCCTCATATTTATTTTCTTCCCTTATAGGAGGACATTGAGAATTTTGAGGCTGGGCTTGCAAAGGTTCCACCAGTTCGAGTGCTAAATCCTTATATCCCGACCTTATTGGGGACATGCAAAGAAAAACAGAGAAAGAGCAAATCGCTCTGATACCATTGATCCGAATTTAGATAGGAGTGCAACAAATTACAGATATAACCATAAATATGGAGATGCAGTAGAAATAACGTTATCTCTCATTAATATCAAATAATGAAGTATGCTTACAAATAGAATGGAAATGAGACTAGCTCGGGCGATGGTAGCTTATCTCTGAGAAGCGATGTGGCGGCTACATGCCTCTGAACTCAATTACAATGATGATCAAGGGGATTTTTATTATTGAACAATAAGAGAAAACTCTAAACAACCAAAACCCTAACCCAAGGAGATGTAACACCAAGAGTTCATGGGCCCCGTTGGGGTTAGTTGGGTAGGCAACTTCTCGGGGTTGTAGCTTGGTCATATTATCTTCATTTGACGCACATGATACCTCGTTAGAAATATCTATCCAAGGACTACAACTGAAAATGCGATCTCATTGAGATCACTCTGAGCGATCTCATTGACATGACATTTTCAGCTGTAGTCCTTGGATATATCTTTCTAATGAGGTATCATGTGCGTCAAACAGAGATAATATGACCAAGCTACGACCTCGAGAAGTTGGCTGCCCAACTAACCCCAACAGGGCCCATAAAATATTGGTGTTACATATCCTCAAGTTAGGGTTTTGGTTGTTTAGGATTTTCTCTTATTTTTCAATAATAAAACGTCCCTTGAGCCTCATTGTAACTGAGTTCAGTGGCATGTAGCTACCACATCTCTTCTCAGAGATAAGATACCTTTGCTCGAGCTAGTCTCATTTCCATTCTATTTGTAAAAATATTTCATTATTTGATATTAATGAGAGATAGTGTTATTTCTACTGCATCTCTGTATTTATGGTTATATTTGTAATTTGTTGCATTCCTATTAAAATTCAGATCAAAGCTAGAGTCCAGTGAGCCTAAAACTTGATAATATGATGCTAGGATTTGTGATAGGCATGTAATTCCTGGCATCACTAGCTAGAAATGTTCATCGATGTATATTTTTGTGGAATTTGAAAAAACCTAATTTTGTGGAATTTGAAAATCCATAACTTTAAGGAAATTGAAAGCCTAGTGATGCGGAATTTGAAATCCCTAATTTTGTGGAATTTGAAAAGCTAGTTGGTGGCTAAGTTTTTTATTTTATTTTTATTTTGGTGTATTCCCTCTAAACGGTTTGGATAGGCTCACTATTCCATTTTGTATTGAGCTATGGTTCCTAAGGGTAAGCATAAGAAGGAATAATAACATTGTGACTTGTAAAATTAAAGAGATAGACCAATGTTGTAGAGTTTATGGCCAATATTAAGTTTGGAGAACCTAGTTGATGGCTAAGGATGAGTCTAATCAAGGAAAACCTTGTTGATGGATAAGGATAAGTTTGGAAAATAGTGGTTTCACTAACATAAGAGAAACTAATGTGCATATGAGAAGACATAGGCAAATGAAAAAAATTGTGTAGAATTTGAATGAGGTGTATAAGAATAATTTGATAAAAATTCAAGAACACTTTACATGCACACTATAAAAGGGTGTGCAAAAGATGATTGAGTGTTTGAAATAGCACATAATAGACAAATGTATGTGCAAGGAGGACTACAAAATTGAAGAAAGAGAATATTCAAAGTTTAAATGTCAAAATTCCATATGGAATGGTTCACGACTGTAAAGGCAGCATGTAGAAGTGGGTGAATGATTGTGTCCATAGAATTGTAGGAAGCGAGGAGGTAAATATAGATACTTGAGGAAAAAGAGAGTGTGAGGAGTATGAGCACATGTTATGGTTTATGCCTCTTCTCACAATTTAGGCATGCAAGTGATGAAGATAGGGAGAATTAGCTACATACACTTATCATAACAATCTTGAGAACATATTTCCAAGAATAATTGAGGTGGTGTTGAAAAATATCGTTGTTCTTATTGGAGGGTCTTCATGTGCCTATGATTCATTACTTAACTTGGGAACATCAACTAACAATAGAGTTAGACTTATTAATTAATAACATATATGAATCATTTATAAGTTAATTGCATAACAAATGTACCACATACCACATAACAAACAAAAAATAAAACATACCACATACTTGAATAATTACCTATGCTCATTCGAGTAGACCATCAGTATCACTTATAATACTAATGGTATCCATTAAATTCTCATGTTCATCGCCAGATAGGAAGTATTGTACCTTTGGTTCATTCTTCCTTGGAATTGCTTGTATTTGGAGGTTTCTACTAACAATTAAGTTTGTATAGTGGTACACAAAATGACCTAGTGTACAATATTCACATATAAGCCCCATTTTATTTTTTGTTATTTCACTTTATGTGAGATATTATCCTTTAATAACCATTGACCAAATTGAAAAATTAATGGATTTGAGTCATTAACAAGACATTAAGGTTCTTGTTTCCTCTCTACAATGTTCTAACCAATTGTCATTACACCATTCATTACCTTTTGGAGAAAACACTATGTATGTATGCCCCAAAAAAGGATTTTCAACATGCGAGTCCACAAAATAAACAATGCATACTACAATCAACTGGTTAATAAAAATTAATAGAATATTAATGCAACCTAATTGTACAAGATCAAAGATGTGATCACAATTCACTAAACTACTCGATTGGTCCTCCTCCAGCTATGATAATTCTACATATATAAAGTGACCATATATAAAGTGATAATTCTACATATATACAGTGACCAATGTAGAGTGTGTAATGATCCTAAATAGGAAATATAAGTGATGATAGAAAATATTCTATGCAACAAAATATAAAAGCGAAATATTCATCAAGCACCCATAGAAAAATTGCAAATGAAGAACTTCTAAGCCATTTTATTATATTTATGCAAGCCAAATACAATATATAATGGAATGGTGCACCTGAGCTTGTCTCAATGGACAAGCAGGACCAAACCCAGGTAGGAAAATGGTTGAGCTGAAGGCTGCCCAGCTGCTGCACCAATATGCACTACGTTGCCCAGAAAACTAGTGCCCTGCTAAATTTCGAATGGCTGGAAAGTGCACTAAAACCACCTATACATTTATATGATTTTAACCCCTGACTCCTTAGCAAAACACAAAAAAGACCAAAAGGGAATTTGGCTAGTTTTGACTTCTATTTTTCGACCTCCTTGGAGCCTCACCCCAGTTATGGCTATAAAAGCCTACAAATCCCCCTACAAACTCCTCCAAAATGTTGGATTCACCCCTACTATCCAACTCGTAACTTCCCGGATGAACTTTTGGCTGTGATCAACTACTCCCAAACACCACAAAATTCTGTTGAGTGGCCTTTGCGTTGTCCCTTTACTCAGAAATATGAATTGCTGGTATGTTGGCTCAGCTCGCTGAAAGCTCTAGCGAAAATTCCTGCCCAATGCTACTGCCTCAGCTCCCTGACCTCCCGACAAGCAATGAGATCCCTTTTGGTCTCAAACTCCCTTTGTGTGATTCATGGCTGCCCAAAAATACACACACCCCTCTCTACGCTAGTTACTGATGTATGTTTCTGCCTTAGAACTCTTGAAAGCTCCTGTAGAACAACCTCCCTAGGGTGGGCATGGATGGTCCCCCAAAGTAGAGGTTGAATCTCCTGCTTAAGAGGCTCGAGGCTAAACAACTAGTAGACTTGCTAAACAACAAAGTGTACAGATGAGTGTTTGTTTGCAAATGTCAAAGATACCAAATGGAGGCCTCCAAGCTCTATTTATAATTGCTAGTCCTCTCCCTTGGTGGTCCCCTCCTTCCACTAATAAAATATTACTTTGCCGCTATTCTTCATTAAAATAATAATTTCCACTTTTCTCCCACCAAATAATATTTTCTCCTTTTTATTTAATATGACCAAAAATTGGCAAAAATCCTTAGTGAATTTTGCACTCAAAAAAATTGGGAACATTACAGTCCTCCCCATCAAAAATTGCTTGTCCTCAAGCAATATCTTGCTACTCCAAATCTTGGCCTAGCTAATGCCAGGTTCCCAAACGTGCCACTAAACCACTCCTCGTTGTTGAACATCCTGCCATACTAGTGATGATCCCCATGTCAACAACAAATCACTAGATTCTAATGGATATTTGAATGATATCCCCATATAGAAAGTAGCTCACGCATGAGGGTAGATGAACTGTCAAACCCTGTTTTAGATGTATCCCATGCTAGTCTTAGAAGGGTGCCACCATGTTGACGCTGCCCCACTTTGACTATGACAAACCTCCCATCATGCACAGACTGTATCCTCCCCTCCCAAAACTTGATGGTGGGATATCTGTGAAGACCAAGCTTATCCTTCCCAGGCATCTCCATGATGTCAATGTCTACTCATCCATTGTGAATCTCAATCCTGAGAAACAATAGGATAAATCTACCTCACCATATAATGGAGGTTTCGATAATCTCCCATCTGTCACACCCAAGGTGAACTAAATCACTCTCTCCCATGAACATACTCATTCTAGAATGGAGTGTCCTATCAATCAACTCAATCCTTGGATCCCATAGCCAAACCTGCTACGACATAGTTCTAACAACTGTTAGAATCTGTTTGTTCCTTATCCCTAATCCCTGCATGAAACCGACATATAGGCCCTATCTATCATGAACTAATCTGATGCATGCTAAACTGGCATGTGCCTACCACTGCATAGTACCGATGATTGTTGGAAGCCACATGTGCCAAATAACTACCCCCTGAAGGCAGCCAATATATGGGTATCTAATACTAGTAATCGACTCAATGTATGCTGATTGAACCCACTCCTCCCAACCATCACCACTAAATCTGTCATCCACCCTCTTTATAATGTGACAATAAAATGTTTGGACATCAGACACATACTGGAAAGTTTCCTCAATAGTACACAGTATCCTCTGCTCATGCATGGTCCTGACAGGCCCTGTGGAAAGAGTGACATATGTCTCCCACATGACCTGCTCCCCAAGTGTAGGCTCACTAATGAATGATATGCTACCCCTATAGATGATCACATCATCCCCCAACCTGTGGTTGTCAACTCATGCACCAAAACAATGCCACCACTGAGAAGTATCTCTCCTAGTGCGTTGAGTGTCATCCCAATATCTCAGGTGAGCTCCCTATCCCCAGTTTTTCACGCCCAAAGTGTCAAAGGACAACAACCAAACCGTTTGCGCATATAAGTGATGTATAAGAGGTACAAGTATGTGAGTCCCCATGGATACCATCGAGTATTTCTCATTTGTGTTCTCATTGATCCTGGGTGAAGTACACCCAAAGGTATGCACAGTGTATCCGTCCATAAGTATCCTTAGAGGCAACCCTTCAAGACCTTGTTATGAAACACCATATGCCCTTACATCCCACCAAGTATCCCTGTAGTCCTCGACCTGACACTATACCATGAAGTCTATCACTATCCACCACTAGAAACCTTGTGCTACTGATGTACCATCCTATACCATCTTGTATCCTGCTTGTGTCACTGTATCTGGCTCTCCCCACGTGTAGTCGATGTGATGTGAGTTTCTCAATGAAAACCAACATTCTACATCAAGCAACCACACATCTCCATTCTCCTTTGCAAGTCATTGCGTGTCACTGCATACCTCTATACAACACTGGATGCTAGGTTCTAAAAATAGTTCTGTATGCATCGGGTCACATCCCTCTGCATAATATTGGACTTTGCAACATATCCTTGTGCACCCCTGGGTACCACTTCCTAATGTAGCACCACCCTGTATCATATGCCATCCTGCATGTGCTAACACATCCACAACTCTGCTAGTAATCCCTACATCATGTGGGTTACATCTCCCCATCTTCCTTGAAAGACCTGAGCAGTCTCACTCCTCACATGCCAATGGGAATGACAGTATTGTGTCTATCCTCAATAGCTCTAGTGTCCAATACACCAATGGGAGAGCATCGTCTCCATGTAATTCCTTGTCCAATGATCTACTAATGCCACCTCCTCCTCCCAGCTCCTGCCAGAGTAGGCTAATCAGCGTGTGACTCCATGCACAATCAATATGCCATGACAACTCATGAAATCTACCTGCTCCTCTGCCAATCCATCCTATCACTAGTGTTGTCAGGAACTCTAAAGGGGATATGAAAAGGTGTGTGCACCCAACCACTGAGTCTATCACGTAGTTTCTACCATGACCTACCAACTCCATGATGTGATGGACAATCCCACTTGGATCCCAACAACAGTCTGGCCCTCGAGCTTCTCTAGTAATCCACAGCCTACGATGAGCTGTGGCCATGGATGCATCTAACCTCCTAGCCATCTCCACTACATACCAACTCAATATCTCTCACCATCCAACCCCAAGGGAAGGATCGAGAGCATAAACACCCGTACATGGAACTAACCGTCCATCCTGCTAAGGATGCACCCTGCACAACTCATGTCACCTCATCTCACCATCCTTGTCAACACATAAAATATGTTGAGGTGACTTTGCCTCTCCCTCTCTAATGTGTAGTGGTAACTTGCTAGCACTACCAGCCTATAATGTTTGAGTAGGGTTACCCCATCGCTCCAATGTGCACTCCAATTGAACCATTAGCAAACCCAATCGTTCCCCAATGTGAGTCATTTTGGTCATTGACTCAGCACAAATGCTCTCATGCCCTCCAACTCCTCGTTTTGTTGTAGAATGGCCTCTCGCATTGTCGTGGCCTTCTTTCTCAATGCTAGGAGGCTAGCCCATAACTGATCAAACTATGGAGGGTGGTTATCCTCTATAAACTCAGTCACCACTCTGGACCCCTCCATCTCTTTTGGTACCTCCTCAATGATAAGTATGCCTCCAAGCACCTCATCAACCTCTTGTGGGCGACCATCGTCTGGAAACTGGGTCCTAGCACTAGGTACCTCATCAACCATGGGCATCTCATCAATAGATGGCCCTCTTAGTCTTTGATCTATTCCCTCAACCGAGGTGGCAGCTGGAGCTACAAAAGAGGCCTCCACCAATAGAAATGCCTCCTCGTCTCATAGTCTAGGTTTCCTCGTCTTATCCACTCCCTTTGAGGGGGTCTGGTGTCGTTTCGGTCAAATCTCTCCATAAGCCTTTGTGTGAAATCTTTGTAGGATGTGATATGTACATGACCCAAAGGGATTAGCCCTCGCTACCACCATTCCATAACATCTCCATTCAAGTGAAAAGTGGCATGTTTAATAGTGTTCACCTCCCTCATGGGGTTTAGCCAACAATATGTGTCCAATTCTTGTACCCATTTTCTGGCAAAACTCCTAGTTGAACCATTAAAGTGGGTGAGGGTGACTTTTTCCTCAATGATACTCACTCTCCCTTAAGCCATGGGTTTGTTTATAGTTCACCCATCACAATGCATACATGCCCAAATCTTCCATGATCTTGCTGACTACTCCACAACTGTCCAAGATAATGCTTTGATACCACTGTAATTATCTTAAATAGGAAATACAAGTGATAGCAACAAATATTCTCCATAGAAAAATAAAAAAACGAAATATTTGTCAAGCACCCATAAAAAAACTGCAAATGAAGAACTTCTGAGCCATTTTATTATACTTTTGCAGGCCAAATACAATAGATAGTATAATGGTGCACCTGCTCTTGTTTCAATGGACAAGCAGGACCAAACCTAGGTAGGAAAATAGTTGAGCTGATTACGCAACTGCTACACCAATTTGGACTGCACTACCCAGAAAACTAGTGCCCTACTAAATTTTGAATGGCTGGAGAGTGCACTAAAACCACCTGGAAATTTATATGCTTTTAACCCTGGACTCCTTGGCCAAAACCCAAAAAAAACCCAGAAGGGAATTTGGCTGGTTTTGACTTATTTTTTTCAACCCCCTTTGAGCCTCACCCTAGCTCTGGCTACCAAATTCAACCTACTAGAAACTACTTGCAAATCCCTCTGCAAACTCCTCCAAAATGCTGAGTCCACCCCTGCTATCCAACTCCTAACTTTCTGGATGAACTCTTAGCTTAGATCAGCGGCTCCCAAACACCACAAAATTCTATTGAGTGGCCTCGACGCTGCCCCTCAATCCAAAAATATGAATCGTTGGTATGTTGGCTCAGCTAGCTGAAAGATCCAGTGAAAATGCCTGCCCAATGTTGCTACCTCAGCTCCCTGACCTCCCAAAAAGCAATGAGATCCCTACTAGTCTCAAACTCCCTCTGCATGATTCCTAGCTTCCCAGAAATATGCACTCCTCTCTCTACATTGGTTACTGATGTGTGTTGCTTCCCTTGGAACTTGTGTAGAATAGCCTCCTTAAGGCAGTCACGGATGGTCCCCCGAAGTAGAGGTTGAACCTTTGGCTTGAGAGACTCATGGCTAAACAACTGATAGACTTGCTAAACATAAAAGTGTACATATGAGTGTTTGTTTGCAAATGTCAAAGATGCTAAACGGAGACCTCCAAGCTCTATTTACAATTTCTAGTCCTCTTCCTTGGTGGTCCCCACCTTCCACTAATAAAATATTACTTTGCCGCCATTCTTCATTAAAATAATAATTTCCACTTTTCTCCCACAAAACAATATTTTCTCCTTTTTATTTAATATCACCAAAAATTGGCAAAACTCCTTAGTGAATTTTACACTAACAAAAATTGGGAACATTACAGAGTGATACACCATCCTAGCTATCAACCCAATGTATGGATTCATAATCTTCTCATTCAGTTTACCACATGCAACATGAAAGAAAGATAATTTTCTCATCCATATTTCAAGTATAACATTATCTGATGTTTGAAATGAATGAAATCCATGTGTACACTTGATTGTTTTTCATTCATATAAATGTGGTTGATCTGCGTCGACCATCTCCTAAAAAAATATATGTACATGTGATTCCTTGGTTGATTGGTATTCTTGTGTTCTTGCTCCCTCCCCATAACTAAAGAACACCATTCAATAATGGATGTTGCATCTCGAATGAGGGAAGTAGTGGTTAAATTATTTTCTTTCATTCATAATGCAACTTTGATGCACACAACTACTCCATCATTCTCCCATTTTTCGTATCTAGTCTCAAAATAGTTCCAAATATGTGGTGCTTTTTGTTTTATCCAACATACACAACCATTGAAATACACACACATTTTTGGAATAGACAGTGCAACCATTCGACCAAATCCAATATTGATCCATCTATATATTTGTCTCCTTCAAGTAATTTTAGAACAACTAAAAATTGGTATAGACAAACTAATTTATGACACTTATCATCACTAATGTAGAAGTGATAATCCCCCAATATGACCCTATTGTCTTCGCTACTATCTAGCCCATGCCTATATGTGATATGTACCACTATATTGACCTGCTCAAATTAATAATATTGGATTTGAATCTCATTTTGTGGTTGTAGGGTTATAGTTCTCTAGAAAATCTACCATTGCTAATATAGTACCAATCAGAAGTGTATCTCTACATAATAAAAAATACTCATCTTACCATCAAGCCATATGGACATGCTACACATATGTTGGGTAGTTTCAAAGAATTCTGTCATGAAGTCACATACTCGTACCTAGTAGAACAAATATTTATAATATAATATATATATTAGTATATATATACTAATATATTATATATATATTATATATTATATATTATTTTTATTATATAAATTAAAAAAAAAAAATTACTATATATACATATACATATAATTACATATACATTATACATATATTACATATAGTACATATATATATATACATTATATATTATTATATTATATATACTTATATTATATTGTATATATGTATATATGTATTATAATATATATTATATATATTGTATATATTTATATATATATAATGATATAACCCTCATTTTATTATAGTATAATATATATCATATATTTATTATACAATACAAATGCTACAATGTTAAATCCTAGCATCAAATTATAATTTAAAGGAAAGTATATTATTTAAGTACTCACTACTAACCTTGGAAGTGACCAAATGTATGTTTTTACATTCATACCTTCCCTCAACATCATATGTGAGATATTTTAATATTTGCATGTAAATCCCTTCCTCCCCAATTCATATTCATCACTCACATGGATGCACTTTCTTAGTAATGCCATTCCACCACACTACAAGGGCATGTCCCATCTACGAAATTTTTTTGATAAAATGTACCAGGTGGCCTTGTACATAGGACATTATGAATAAAGTCTCTAGATGATGTCGATGGAAATATATATGATCGTCCTTGTATAGTGGTGTTATGAAATATAGAAAAACATATAGATATGTCTCATAATAGTTGGAGTACTCAATGTGGTATCAACAACATGTTTCAGTGAGTTTTGTTACATACCAAGCTTTTTATTTATCAAATTATTGATGTCCCAAGTTAATTGAAAAAAGTGCATTCTTAAATCTCTCATACAATTACATATGTGTTGTGTTAAGAAAGTGTTTAATGTAGAGTTCATGATCCCTAGAACCACTTCTTAATTTTATCAAAATGTGCATTTCTAACCTCTCATACAATTACATCTATGTTGTTTTAATAAAGTGTTTAATGTAGAGTTCATGATCCTAGAACCACTTTTTAATATCGCCCCCCATGCACACTCTCTCTACATATCTATTTGTCCCTCTCACACTCCCTCTTTGTCTCCTTGTCTCCTTGTCTCCTTGTCTCCTCTTCTCTCTCCAGCCTCCCTCCCTCCTCTTTCCCTATCATCTCTATCACACTCCCTTTCTCCCTTACACGCTCTCATTGTATCTCTCCCTTATCACTTGCCCTTTCTCTCTCCACATTTCTCTTTGTAACTCCTCTTCTTCCCTCCCTCTCCCTCTTTATCCCCCCCTCTAGCTCCATATATATCTCCATCACTCTCTCACTCCCCCCCTCTCTCTCCAACTCTATCTTTATATCCCTCCATTTCTTCTACTCTCTCATTTTGCCTCATTCCCTACCCCTCTCTTGTTCTCCCCACCCCCCAACATCACTTTCTTTCTCTCTCATTCTTCATCTCTCTTCCCCCTCCTCTCTCTCCCTCCATCCTTCCCTCCTTCACTGCCTCTTTCATAAAAACCCCATCCAACTTGATCATGCTCTCCCCTTCTCTGTCCTCGCTCCCCTCCTCCTCCCTTTCCTCTCCTTCTAATTCTTTTTTCCTTTCCCCCTCTCTCTATATCCATATATTTCTCTTTATATCTCTATCTTATTCTCTCCCCACTCCCCCTCTCTCTCCTCCATCCATCTCTCTCACTCTCCCTCTCTCTTTCTCTCTGTTCGTCCCCACACATACTCTCTCTTCTTCCCTCTCTCCCTCTTTCTCTCTTATCACACTTTCTCTCTGTCTTTCCACCTCTGTCTCTCTATATTTCTCTTCTTCCCTCTCTCCCTTTGTTTTCTCTCTCTCCCCTCTCCCCTTATTCATATGTCTATTTATCTCATTCCCTCTTCCTCTCTCTCTCTCTCTCTCTCTCTCT
>APFE030760387.1:0-11544 GCA_000404065.3 Pinus taeda | reverse complement strand
CTGACAAGTGCTCCCTCTCTGACATCTACGCTACTGCAACATCTCCATGCATCTTGCACCATTGCACACCTCTCTGTGCCACCTAGCACTGTGCAAAACACTTGTGCCTCTCACAGTGCTGCAACCAGCTAGCTATGCGTTGTCCTGGGATTCCCTACACTATCGCTCTCTCTGCCGCTCCATCCGCATCTATCTCTACCCAATCAGTCAGTTCCTACTACTCCACATCGGGGCTCCTGTAGCAAGGTCTCATCCAAGAGGTTGGGTACCTCAAGGATCCTGCCCCTTCTCCTTGGGATGATCACTCTATATCACCCCACCTCCTACCTGGAGGTATGGCTGCATGTGATCCCTCAGCCCACTTGGCTTGAATTTTCCCCCTACTAGAGGTCTCTGCATGAGTAGATGTCTCTAATCGATCTCCTCTCAGCTTCCCTTTTTGTGGCTGCTCCACAACCTCATGAAGCTGCTGCACCAATTGTGGCTCCTAAACAATCGTTTGAGACTTCTTCTGGATCTGCATGTTGAGAGGTAATATATCCTCCCTCTCAACCACCAAGTCAGTTGCCTTGCTGCTCAAGGCTTTGCATGCATCTTGAAACTCAAGATCATATAGATTCTTGACTCGTGAACTAATCTGCTTCACTTGTCTAGTGATGATGTGTCTAAGGAAAACCTTTCCCTTATTGAAGACTACATCATAGCCTCTGTCTTCCAGTATCACGATCGACACCAAGTTTCTTTTCAGTCCTGGTACATACTTGACATTGGTCAAGGTAAGGAGAGCTCCATGCTCCCTTTGAAAAATAACCATGCCTACACCTGAGACACTATACTTCTCATCATTACCCATCGCTATGAGTATCTGGAGATTTTCTCTTCCAAAGTAATGAACAAACTTTTGTCGTTGGTCATGTGGAAAGAAGCTCCACTGTCAAGACACCAACCACTTCCCACCATGGATGAAACCATGCATGTAAAGAGTGTGAAATCCAACTCAAACTGTGAAGCAAGTGCCTCAGCTTCAGATCCTTCCCTGGATCCCTTCTTGGATTTCCTCCATGGAAAATTTGCAGCATAATGGCCCACCTCGTGACAATGAAAGCATCGCACTTTCGATTTGTCAACCCTCTTCCCATCATTAGAAGAACTGGATTCGTAAAGAGAAACCTTTTCCTTCCCCTTCTTCACCTTACTCGCTAAGGCATAGTTCTCCTCATCATGCATGGATGAAGAACTATCTCTAGTGCTCCGTTTGATGTCCTCCTGCATCAAATCTGACCATAGTCGTTCCCAATCTAGCAGTTTCTCCCTTCCATTCACTGAGTCCTGGTAGCTATGCCAGCTCTTAGGAAGGCTAAGGAGTGCTAGACTCACCATATCCTCATCCGATGTCACGACCCCTACACTTGCAAGCTCATCCCTACATGTGATGAGCTTGGTCAGATACATAGAGATCGTCTCATCCCTTTCACACTTGATCTTTCAAAGTTTATCCTTCAGTGCCAACTTCCTCTGATCACTGCTATTCTGATATAAATCTTTCAATGTTTTCCATATTGCATGTGGAGTCTCCTTCCCATGGAGGCTCGACACAATGTGATCTCGCACTCCCTCCAAGAGAATTCTCCTAGCTCTAGCCACATAATTCCTCCATTCCACCTGCTCAGTCTTGTCAGTAAGCTTAGGAATTTCTTGATCAATGAAATCCTTAAGGCCATTATCTTCAAAAACTGCCCCCATGCGATCCTTCCAAGCTATATAGTTTGAATTGCCATCAAGGGCATACTCAAGCCTCAAACCATAGAATGCCATCGATGAAATAGATGTGATAAGAATTTGAGATCTATATCCCGAATAATAAACTTCGAATTTCTCCTGCTAGTATATTGTTCTTGCTTGACCACCTGTGCTCCAATACCATGTAGAAATTTCACCTGTAGAACAAACCGATATATGCAATGTCCTAAATCATAATACTTGTTCTACTTCAACAAAACATTAAGTAGAAGCATAATCGAATTCATGAGCAACATCAAGTAGAAACATGCATAACTGATCAAGATAAATAATCACACATAACACAAGATATATCCAGGGGAAAGCACCAGCATAAAACCCCAACCATGTATTATCAATCAAGTGGAAATCCTCTTCACAATACAAAAAGAATTAGCTCTCAAGCTATTCAATTCTCAATGAACTATGATGATATGAAGATATGTCTCATGAACCACCCAAGCCCTGTTTATATAGGCTTTCCCTATGGTCCTTCCGTATTTTGCTTAGGAAATAATAGCAAAAGCACATGCTATTAATTCCAACATACCAAAACACCCAATGGTCCAACTACGTATTCCTTGAGAACACTAGTTCCTCAACTGTGCAAAAACTACTTACTAGAAATAGTTAAGCATTTGATAGTACACTGTCCCACATCTGATCTCAACTAGGTCTCCGACAGAATTGACATGCAACAGTTATCCATGAGTGAATCCTCAGTTATCTAAAATAATAGTTGTCACATGCATGCAAGCATTAACAAACTATATTTTATTATTTTAACAACTAGTTAAAATAATATAACTCGACTTAACTAGTTAGAACTAAGTCAACTGATTCTCTCATTATAGAACTCATACTTATTCCCTCAATCAGTGGAGGAAATTAAGGATAAATTCCTCAATTAGTGGGACAACTCATGTGCATGCTCACAAAGACTTAAAATTCAAATTTCCTCAACTAATTAACTCAACTGAATTAATTAATTAATATTTCCAACTGCTGTTAAGACCAAAATTAATTTTACTTCCCATAGATAGACTAGGGACTGCTATAAATAGGAAGGGACCCATAAATGTTATTTTTATATATTTCTATTTTTAGCAGTTTCACCTCTCACCCAATGTGGCCAATGACCTCACTGGCCAAACTGCTATTTTTAGACATGCTATTTTTAGTAGGTCTATTTTTAGCACATTCTAAATTGAACATTTCTTGTTGCACATTTTTCAACAGAAGTTAGTCTTATTATTGTCGTATTTCTCTTCCATGATCTTGATAGTAACAACATGGTCGAACGTTGAAAGATGTATCCTAAACCCAACTTGTCCTTTAGTTCTTTTACCATGGCTTTCAAGCCATAAGATAATCTTCTTTTCCAAAATATGTTTGTATATCTTCATTAAAATGTGATTGATCATAATAGTTCTGTAATTAGAGGGATGCTTTTATCCCAACTTTTAAATATAGGCACGATAAGGCTCTGCGTCCAAGGCATAGGAAATCCTTGGTTCATTGCCAAATTGAAGAGCTTATATTATCTTATGGATATTCATTTTTAAAGTTGATATATACTTATTATTTATATATATATTATCATGCAGTTTTATATTAATAAATATTTTATATTTCAATGATATTAATAATAATTTGTATTTTAATTTGGAATTTTAGGAGCATAATACAATATACCTATAATTGACATGTTTCTTTAGTGTCAAAATTAACACTTAAAAGAAATTAATAGGAAAAGAGAGTTAGAAAAAAAAACTACTAAAGGGAAATGTTAGTAAATTAAAAAAGGATAGAATTGAGAATAAATAAGTTCCAAGCCTTTCTCTCGCATTCTAATTGAAAATACTCCCTTGGAATATAGGAGGTCATAATGTAAAAATCAAATAAAGTCTTCCAAAAAACAAATTAGAAAAGAAAAAAATTGCATCTATCATGGCTATCTATTGAAGAAGTTATAACTCCTCAGAAATATATGAAATAGGGTTGTAGTGGGGATCATTATTTTATGGCGTCCTATATAAATCATACTAAAAAATTTCTTATCTACTATAAGAACTCTCATGACAAGATTTTGGTTAATACAATCAACAAAATTGGGCTTCCTTTCTAATTCTTATGGGTGCAATATGCATGGGAAAATGTAACGCTTCATCAAAAAATCCAAACCATACCCCAAATCATTGAAAAAGGCTATTAAATTTTGGGATGATATTTCAACATGATCAAATCCTTAGAGGAAAACATGAGAGGAATACAAATGTTGGATATATATTTAGAGCTCTTCAAAGAAACTATTAATATTCTAAATTTGGTAGAGATAGAAACTATCAACAACATACACACTTGAAACAATAGAAGAGGAGGTCCCCTTAAGATAGCTTCCATATTGGATCAATTTCTCATTTTAGAATCCCTAATGATCATGGAAATAAGTTTCAATGCTTTAATACTTTGATGTGCAATCTTGGAACAATGGGAAATAAGTCTAACTTTAGACTAGACTGGAATACAAATGTTGGATATAGATTTAGAGCTCTTCAAAGAAACTATTAATATTCTAAATTTGGTAGAGATAGAAACTATCAACAACATACGCACTTGAAATAATAGAAGAGGAGGTCTCCTTAAGATATCTTCCATATTGGATCAATTTCTCATTTTAGAATCCCTAATGATCATGGAAATAAGTTTCAGTGCTTTAATACTTTGATGTGCAATCTTGGAACAATGGGAAATAAGTCTAACTTTAGACTAGACCAGAAGCCCAAAAAATTGGCCATTCAAATTTAAATCCTTTTAGCTAAACCACCCATCTTACTAGTAGAATGTGGAAAAATGGTGGAAAGAAGCTCTAGCAAATGCAGGCTCTACCATGTATTGCAAAAGTTAAAATATCTAAAAGCTTGTTTGAAAGAATGGAATAAGAAGGAATTCAAAAATATTTTTAAGGCTCAAAAAGAGTATATTGAGGGAATGTAGATTGTGTACAATAAAAAATCATACTATAGGGAGGAATATACGAGCTTATGACATAGGAAATCCAACTTTGGAAACAAATAGAGGAGTGTAACAAGTAGGATGAGTTTTCTAGAAATGAAAATCAAAAGTGCAATGGCTACAGGAAGTGGAAAATAACACAATTTTTTTCATCACGTTATGAATCATACATGCATCATAACAGGATTTAAATTCTAAAAAAAAATCAAGGAGAAAAGTTGGAAACACATGCTAACATCAAAAAGGAATTGACAAACTACCATAAAAAAATACTCATTGAACCTAGAAGGCATTGGAGGAATTCCATAGAAAATTTCAATCAACACATCCCTAATGTGGTCACCCAAGAGGACAATGAAGGCTTCCTAAAGGAGACCACTCTTCAAGAAGTGGAATATGGTGGATGCAAGAAAATGATGGTATCTTTTGACACATTAGTGGCAGTGCAAAGCTAGAAAAGTAATAATCTATTAACTTGGAGGGATGATTAGAAGTACTTACAAAATGAATTTGAAATTGCGTAAAATGATGACATGTATGTCGAAAGTGGATTAATTTTCCAAATATATATATTTTATTTATAGAAATTGTGAAATTTTAGTTCTCTTTGACAAAGTATCTAAATTTTCATGCACAATAATGCATATGTTTCCATTAGTACAACCTTTGAGTATCTAAATAATGGAATCTTGCTACAAAAAATTGTAGAGATGTAGAGCACATATTATTCTTGTGCACCATTATCTTTTCAAAACTATATTATATATATTATATTATTATATATTATATATATATATATATATATATATATATATATATATATATATATAATTATATATATATATTATATATATATATTGCTTGAAATTATAAGTGTTATTTTTGCAACCTAAAAGGCTCATAACATTATTAAACAACTTCTTTTTTTAGGTTGTAGGTGTCAATGTCCCTCTGCTGCACCACCACACAAACACACATATTCAAATAGTTAAGACCAAAAAAACAAAGTTATGGAGAAAATAAGAGAGGGATGATTTTTAAGATTTGTGATATATGTAAAGAGAAAAATATATATTAAAAATAATAAACATTATTATTATTATTATTATTAATTAATTAATTATATATTCAAAATGTACATAGTTTACACCATATGTATATGTAGTGTCATGGCTAATGGATTTGTATAGCCTAAATAAAAATAATGTGAAATATGCACCCACTAACACATTCTCTCAAAAATCGATTTTTTTCATATATTTGTAGCCCAAACCATTACATTTGTGACCTTCAACTTATATCTAAACCAACTAAACCATCAAGCATGTAAGGATCCCAATAGGAAAATAAATTCCCAAACCATGACCATGTTTTTCATACTAAAAACATGCATTCATTCCTAGTGTTAGGAATGCATGCATTTCGTACTGCTAGGAAAGTGCATATGTGAACCTAGAGCTAAGAATTTTAATACATGGGAAATGGCCATGTTTGGTTTGTGGGGGATGCAGAGGAGAAGAGAGGTATGGATGGAAGGACTAGTGGTGAGAGAGAAAGAGAGAGAAGAATAAGTAGGTGAGTGATAGGGAAAAATTAAGAGGGGGGAGAGGGAGGGAGAGAGAGAGAGAGAGAGAGAGAGAGAATTGTGGGACACATAGGGGGAAGACAAAGATAGAGTTGTAGGGGGGTTGTGGTGAAGGAGGAAATGAGGGAGGAAGGGTGGCAGAGAGAGAGAGAAAAAGGAAGGGAGAGGGAGGAGAGGGAGAAGAGAGTGTGTGTTTGAGTGACTAATTGAGAGTGATAGGGGAGGGAGGGAAGAGAAGTAGAGAAATGAGGGGAAAGAGAGACATAAGGAAAAGAGAGAAGGAGTGGGAAACAAAGAGATGATGGAGGGGAAAGAGAAAGTTAGAGGACGAAGAAGGAAGAGCGAGAGAGATAAGGAGAGAAGGAAAGGGGTTATTGAGAAGGATGGATTGAGGAAGGGAGTTATAGAAAAATAAAGAAAGGGAAATGGAGGAGGGGAGAGAATGAGAGAGAGAGAGAGATAGAGTAAATGGGAGAAGGAGAAAAGGAGAGATGGAGAAAGATAGAAGTTTAGAAGTGTGGCAAGAAAGGCTCAATTTGTCTTTGCCTAGGTCAAATTGAGAAAATTCAACTTTACACATTAGTAGATAACTTGGATGCAGTTAACCTATGTGACTTGGCTCTTTTACCTCAGTTAGCTCAGTAAATTCAAGTTAGAGGGCTTGGAGTTTAGTTAAGCATGTGTGATTGCTAAATTTTAGTAATCTAGTTGAGTTTAGTTAAACTAGTTCTAACATTGGGAGGAACTAGTGGAAGGTCATTTGTATAGTGGAATAGTAATCTAACTCAGTGATCATCCAGTTTACTGATCAATTAGCCCAAAACAGCTAGCACATGTAAAGGATTTGAGTTCCCTAGATGTGGTGGAGATTCCAAGGCAACGTAACATCAATTGTAGACTAGTCTCGAGTGTACAAGTGTTGCATGTAGTCAAATGATCAACCTTGGGAATTGCACAATAAATTGGTTGAAAATCTCCTAAATAATAAGGGCATAATTCCTCAGGATTTGCACAAGGAAATAGGGGCTCAAGATGAGCCAAAAATTGGCTAAGTCTGGGTCAGATATGCTCACTGAGAAAAGAGATAGTTTATTCACTTACAGGTTAAGCAATTGTAATACATCTCTATTCATCTAATTTAATGGACGCAGACTTAAGGGGGTTTTAGTAGTTATTTTCCCCTAGAAAAATATTGTGCATGTGTGTTAATTATTATTGCATGTCTAATATTATTATTCTAAATTGTGAATTAATGTCTGCATTATAGTAGATTAAAATTATGTCTCTTGATTTATATTAAAATTTCTTTAGAAGTTGCAATTATACACCATATTTATACATGGTATCAGAGAACAATTCACATTAGAGTAGGAATTTAATTTTTTTTTCTCGGGAGGTTGGTGTGAATGATGCATAAGGTTACCCAAGTTCGTGATGAGCTTGGAGGGGTTGGTGTGAACGATGCATAAGATGACTTGGTGATCTTAGCTCTTCTAGGCCTTCCCAAAAGCTAGCATAACTACTAGGACTCGGTGAATGGAGGGAGAAATTACCAAATTGGTAATGCCTATGTTATGATTTGGCACAAGAAGAAATCAAGCAGAATACTAGAGATGGAACTTCATCCAAGGGAAAGTTTGAAGAAAATTTTGCATTGGTTGGAAAGGGAAAGAAGGGAAAAGGGAAGAAATCTCAAACCAAACCAAAATCCAACCAAGGGGGCAAGAAGAAATAATTTTCCAAAATAAAATGCTTCAATTGGCATGAATTCAGGAACTATTATACAAAGTAGTATCCACACAAAAAGTTTGACAAGAAGAACTCAACAAGAGCAGAAAGTGAGGCATTGGATTCATAGTTTGAGATAAACTTCACCCTTATCGAATGCATGGCCAAAATCATGATGTAGAGCGTGTGGTACTTGGACTCTGCTGCCTCGCTTCAAATGATAGGGTGTGGAGAGTTTTTCAGTCACCTGGAGGAGAAATATCTACATATGCATATTGATCTTAGGGATGACATAAGGTACAATGCTACTGGTATTGGTACAATGACCTTTTAGAGGGGGTCAGGATCCCCTCTTCCCCTCAAAGATATCATGTTTGTTCTAGGCCTAAAGAAGAATCTCTTCTTTGTAGAAGCTTTAGAAGATCATGGTTATGATGTGATATTCAACAATGGGAAAGAATTCACGAGACACATAGCCATTGGACAAGTGAAGAAGATTGGGGTTTGGGTAAAGAACCTGTAAAAGTTGGATGTGGAATATTGTGATGCATTAAGTAGTAAGGCAGAGAAAGTGCAAAGTCGTGATGTCAGTGAACTTTGGTGCTGGATATTGATCCATTTGCATCATGGCACCCTAAAAATTATGTAGCAAATAACCACTAGCCTCCCTAAAGGAGCACTTGAGCAATAGGATGTTTGCAAAGGTTGTACCTTGGGGAAGTATGTGAAATCCACATTCCATGAGTGACACAACAAAGCACATGAAGTCATGGAAAAATTCCACTCTGATGTTTGTGGACCTTTCTAGATAGCCTCCACTACCAGACACAAATATAACATTATTTTTATTGATGATTTCTCAAGGAGATCTTGGATCTTCTCCATGTGGAAGAAGGATGAGACATTCTCAAAGTTTGTAGAATTCAAGGCATTAGTTGAGAAAGGTATCAATAAGAAGGTGAAAGCTCTCATGAGAAACAATGGAGGTAAGTATGTTTTGAATGAATTTGAAAAGGAGTTCTATGCAAAAGAAGGCATTCTAAAAGAGATGACAACACCCCATGACCCATAATGGAATGGTGTAGTTGAGTGATCTGTATATGCAATTGCTTGAGGTTTATGTAAATTTGCAAGTGATTAAATTTAAGTTTTTAAGGCTCTTATGTCAAATTAATAAACACATAAACATGAATTTAAACTTCAAAAATTGTATTCAATACTACCATAACAGTAAACACAAAACAACAAGTGATGAAGGAGTTCACCCCTCGTGGGCTACGTCTCGTAGTCCACCTTCTAATGCTTGGGTATATATCATTATGCTCATAAAAATAGTGATTAAAGCATGTTATAGTGCTCAAATGGCTTCAACATTAGCTCCATTAGCTTCATAGCTATCAAAAACCCCTGTCTAGCCTCTTTTTGCTCCCAAAAAGACCAAAAAATGAGAAAATCACGCCTCTTTCCTCCTTTTCTAAAGTTCTACAGCTAACCATCCTACAATTTGGCCAAAAACTGGCTCGAGCGCCCCAAACACAGAAATTTCCTGTTAAACCTAGCATGATTCCCTCTTGATGGGCGAAATTGTAGGACCGATAAGGGCGCCTTTAAGCCCCCATTCCCTAAAATTTCGGTCACGTGGATGCCATATGACCTGGTTAGGTGCCGAATTTTGGGGCTCTTGTTGGATGGCCATGTTCTGCATGCACACTTGGTCATATGGGGTCCCCATAAGCCCTAGGACTGGCCCCCTCTGCTGGGGTCTTCCCTCAGTGGTCACGGCTTGTCACATGGTGGGTTAGGGCACAGTTAATGCTAATGATTTCAAAGCCTCGCTATTAGTAACTGGTCACAAGGCAAGTTTAGCACATGGTTTGGAATGATAGTTAAGGCTAATGGTTTTAACTGTGGGTTGGTCACAATGTCGGTGGCTGTGGTTAGGGTTGTGGTCACCATCTATTACATGGCAGTGTATTCACGGTTCTCGCCGATGGTCACGATTCGGTTCACATGCAGTGGTCTTGTTGGCGGTTAGGGCTATCGCTATGGTGTCTACGTGGGGTAGGCTAGGGCCTAGTCCTTAGCCTTTCGCCTACGATCCCATAGTATTAGAGAGGCCAAGGGCTAGGCCTTAGCCCGACCCCCCTTGCCAAATGTGCATACATAACATTTAAATAATACATTTGCCTCATGGTTTAATAAGGAATATGTATGGTGTGTTGGTGGAGGTCGCGGTTATTATGAAGGAGGTCTGGTCTTCGACTCCCCGGAGGTGCAATCTGGCCTTAACCAAATTTGTATTGGCCACCGAGGTGCCACATGGAAACCTCTAGTTGGGTCACGTGGCAACCTGTGGTTGGTCCACCTCACCAAAGTCAACCTCCAATAAAATTTTATGACTCCTTAGCTAATATAAAAATTACACTTGTCACACTCGATTGGCCCATGGAGCCTAGTCACCTTGCCAATTCAGTAGGCCCAGTTAGCTATACAGAATGCTGACTGGGCAGCCTGCAAACTACCTTTTTTTTAAATTTAGTTATTTCCAAAATCAATCAAAACTCGTGTTTGGGAGCATACGCCATCCTTTTTCCATGAAATGAGTTGTACTGAATTCAGAATGATGAGATCTATACAGTCGTTCCATTTTCGAGCCATTCTGACAACTTTCATTTTTGAGGAGAGTTTTTATCCAACAGATCACTCCTCCCCACTAGAAGCTTTTGGACCCCAAAAGCTTTTTATTATTGAACAATTAGATGAGGGCAGAACCCCCTCACCCTTCCAACCTCAAACCACTGGAATTTGCTTGAATTCAGCAGTTTGAGTTGTTCATGAAAACTAATCTTTTTCCTTGATTCTAGAGACCCTGTCTTGCTGTTGTAAATACCATCTTGCTGCAATTTCCTAGAATTTGCAGAACAAAAAACTTTCCTTGTGTTATCTCAAAATCAAATCCTGATAGGTTTGTCATGCGGAAAGAGTTATTTTTGCTGACAAAACCAACCTCCCTAGGAGTCTAAGACTCTCTAGTGACAAATAAGACAATTAAGAGCAATCCTTCTCTAAACATACATTATTCTATGAGAAACCAAGTGTTTTTCGATCCTACCTCAAGTCCAATGCTTGTTGCAGCAGTGTAGCCTCGTCGATCCAGATGATCTCCTCCTTCACTTTGAAACCTGCATACACTAACAATCAAACGATTAGATAACACCTGAATATTCCATAAAACAAAGCATATTCAACATATAGAGCAAGGAGTATATGAAACAATTCATTAACAACAAATCATTGAGAAGAATGGAATTATTTGTATTAAGGAAACAAAAAAGAAACCATTACAACCTGAGCCTTGGTGTTGTGCAAGTTCCTCCCAGGGTCCAGCAAGAGTTTTCCTCTACTTTGACAAGCTCACCAACTTCCAAATGAAACAA